>JAVJIF010011441.1:0-110984 GCA_038442645.1 Agave tequilana
CACACACATATTACAAAAGGATCAATCTCATGTTGACACGTGAATAAGATGTCGGTTTTCAGTGGGACAAAACTTTAAAGTCTTTGTACCTCTTATAATATTATAAGAGAACCAATCTCACATGTCAACAGTAGATTGACCGTCTTATAATATGGGCCTGTTTGTTAAGGGTGGAAGTGAGAAAGTGAGAAATTGAGGAAGTGGTAATAATTCCCTTTGGAAACTTGGGAATTGGTTAGTAAGTTTTTCGGTGTTTGGATGTTGTTGAGAAGTGTGGTTGGAAAATGTTATTTTTTCTGGTGTTTGGATGTTGTGGGAAGTGTGGTTTGGAAAATGTTTTGTCTTTCCGGTGTTTGGATGGTAATGTGAAAGTGGAAGTGAAAAAGTTGACCACAAAATTGACCGTTTAAAAAATATTAAAATAAAAAATAATAAGAAAAATAAAAAATGGACTGTAATTAGAATGCAAGTGAGATTTACATGATCAAAAAATTAACTGTTTTGTACTATAACTTATTACAAATGAGATTTACATGACCACAAAATTAACTGTAGCACTCTGGAAGTGAGGAAATGATTGTGTAAAAGAGAAAAGAGAAAAGGAAAAGGGATTTCTTATTTTCTTTTCCGGTGTTTGGATAGATAGGGAAGTGAGCGATTATACTTCCCTATTCCTTACTTCTGCCACTTCCTTGCAAACAAACATCCCCTCTGTGTGTGTGCACATAAATCGTACCCTTGAGAAAAGGGTAACTTAGGGTAATTACAATTTTGATTGATTTGCTGCTGTTTGTCTGGTCCAGTTTCTGTGGATGATATCCCCATCAGGGTGTCAAGAACAGCAAGGACTTGGGTGTGAGGTTCCCTTTCAACCAGCCCATGAAGCTCTACTCCAGCCTGGGAATGCTGATGATTGGGCCACAAGAGGTGGGCTCGAGAAGACCAACTGGGCCAACGCCCCCTTCGTTGCGTCCTACCGCCAGTTCCACATAGACGGCTGCGAGGCCTCGGCCAACGACAAGTATTGCGCAACCCAGGGCCGGCGGTGGTGGGACCAGAAGGAGTTCCAGGACCTGGACGGCTCCCAGTACCGTCGACTCCGGTGGGTCCGAAAACCGGTTGGACCATCTACAAACTACTGCACCGATAGGTCAAGGTACCCTACGACGCCACCAGAGTGCAGAAGGGATAGAGACATTTGAAGGGAATAATGTGGGGGGAGGCATTTTTGGCCAAACTACTCTTTGGTTCTATTGTGTTGGGCTCTCTTGTGAAAATTATTTGTCTCAGTATTCACTAGATCTCTCCGTTCTATTATTCTATTGGATTGTGATCCTACCTCAGATACGGTCTCCTACTATGTCCTGTAGCTTATTCTTGATACATGCATTGAGTTATGGAGATGTATGAGGGGTATTATGCTGTTTGGAATGTTTTTCCTCATTTCAAGAAAATTCTATGGTTTTATGTTTTATTTTACTGTATTAATTCTATCAGCCCAGGTCTGTCTAATGTTTAAAATAACATAAAGCCCAAGATCAGTGCTTGTGATAAGGTTTACAGGCTTGCCAAAAAGTTATGTCTAGAAAGCCCAGTCGAGCCCAACATAAGACAAGCCAATAAGTTTGGTGACGTGGCGGTCGAAGGTTACCCTTTGAGAGCTAAAAAACGAGAAATAGAGGAAACGAAAGAAAGAAAAAAAGAGAAAAAACTTATTAAAAAAAAGTGAGAATGTCGAGTTAGTTTTATAGGCTTGAAGGAGAACGATTGAGTGGCGGAGAAGTGACGATTTAAAACATAATTAAAAAAAAAAAAAATAAGTGTACAAGGAGGCTAGAATCAATTGTCAGCAACCGTCAGATCTGTCAGAAGAAATAAACGGTCGACAATGTAAGCCACATCTGTTAGCAGAAATAAACGGTCTAGATAGTAAGTCGAAACAAATAAAACTTTCAGTATTTTCACAAAACTAAGACGTAACGTCATGGTATTGTTTTGAATTTCCCCTTGGTTCAAATCTTTACTCCAGGCTGACCTCATGCTTTTGATATCAATAGCGTGCTCTATAATTTTCAATTATCACGTGCCGTGGACCTTTGAGAGCTAATTACTCTAGATTTACAACAAATCTATCTATTTTAAGGGTTGAAGCTTGACAAAAAATATATGATCAAGTTCTCTCGTTCATGACGTGCCTCAACACGCACCACGCTAAACAACGGACAAAGAGAAAAAGATCAATTAGGAGAGAGAGAGAGAGAGAGAGAGAGAGAGAGAGAGAGCATGTTCAATATTATTGCACCAAATTAAATTCTAGCTAGCCCTTAGAAACGACATTAACCAACGTGCTGTCATTAGGACCTGGACACTTCTCATAATAGTCTCCTTTTAGGAATTGTCCAGATGCTTGATTATTGTAGAATCGTATAGAACCTTATTTGGTTTGAAGATAGATTAGTTTGAACTACTGTTGTAATCAAGACATTAATGGATTTAAAAAGCTTATTAAAACTTGCCGTAATCAATTCAAGTACTCCAATGGCTTGAAAAGATGGAGAGCTAATTAATCCACATGTATGCTTCATTTATTTACTAACATCATGTTTAATAAAATTCTTTTCCCCAGTGTCACGCAGACGGCGAAGGAGGCGAGCAACACGGGTTAGATCTCGTTCTAACGCTGACGAACCCTGAGAAATCTTCAGATAAGGAATAATCACTCGAATCCACGAGTGAGACGACTCGAATCCATGAGCAAAAGATCGACTCGAATCCATGAGCCAAGAGATCAACTCGAGTCCGCGAGCAAATATGAGGAAGAAAAAACTCAAAATATATTATAAAATTGTGTGTCAAATACTAGAGATTTAAAGGCATTTTATAGCTGTCAATAAGTCTATGCTATGTATGAAAGTAAAATCAAAGTATAAAAGAAACAGAAAAGAATTTAGAAACTAACAGAATCCTAAACAAGTTCTGATACAGCATATACGCGCAGGGGAGCTGACCGGACAGTCGACGGCCTGAAAAGTACTTCATCATCTGTTTGTTTCGGTCGACCGACTGAAAGTTCTTGGTTCTATATCGGGGGTCAGTCAGTCGATCGAGTGTAAGGCATCAACTCTTGGTTTCGTGAAGTTGACCAGGAGGTCGATCATGTTTGGTTAAGAAATTCGGTCGACCATAGAGTTTGTCAATAGGGTTTTACTCCTTCGCCAAGATATCAAAGCTATCTTTTTTGAGCAAGTAGACTTCTTGGGTAACAAGTAATTCGTAGGGTTCCCATTGTAGCTAAAATCTGATTAGTAAAATCCGCTTCTGAAGGAGTCTGATTGGACTTAGGACCTGACGTAGTTGGGCCCAGCCTTTTTTGGACTGGAGTATAATGGGCTCGACGTAGTCGGGCTCGAGCTTAAACTCGAGGAAGTTGGGCCAGTACCGTCCAGCAGAGACGGACGACGGGCTATGGCCGTTTTAAGCGCATCACGTGAGTCGCATGTGGACATGGCCCGCACATGTTTCGTTTTGGTACGAAGGTTAGTACATGCGAGGGTAAGCCCTTGCTAAATCTTAAAAGAGTGATAATGATTGTTAATGGTACAGTGGGCAAGCATGCAATTTTTTTTTCTTCAGGAAATTTTTGCAATTTTCTCCTGCCCCAAGTTCCCAAACAAGCTCTAGGTTTTGATCTGTTGCCCATTACGTTTTGCGGTCATAACTTTCACGTGGTGGAAACCCACTAAATCTTAATTATGTTAATGTTAAAAAAAAAAAAAGGTTTTTATATATAAATTTTGAAATGAAAGTTAGAAGCAACAAGTGATCCTAGCTTCGAATGTCCAGACGTTCTTTATATCATATAGTTCTTAAATGCACCCATCCAAGAGAACCTTGAAATAAAACCAGAGCAATAAGATATTTGTTAGTTATATCCTAATTATTCTATCTTTCCAAAAGATTCACCAAAATAGAGCCTTCTTCTATATAATGGAAGGCACCTCTTCTCTTTGCTTTTTCTCATAGCATAACCATTTACGTTCGTTATCTTATCACTGTATGATTCTTTTGGTTTTGGTCTTTTATATCTACTATTTACAATTTACCATGCTAATTCATAAAGAAATAAACAATGCTAGCTCAATGAGACTTGGGGCTTATATAATATAAACCTCCGCGACTTGGTCAATACTATCAATATAAGACTCTATTATTATGAGATAGACTTGTGTAGTTCGGAAAAGATTCGAGCCGAATTCTCTCACTCAAATACAATCATACATCATTTGAATATAAGATCCATTCCGTTGAAATTGATCTATATTATTTCAAGGATGTATAAACCAAAAATCAAGTATTTTAAATACTTTTTACCTATGCATCAAGTAAGAGCAAGACGGACGGCTTAAATAATAAGTGGTTAGTTTAACGGTGTAGAGCTTTTGAAACCTAATAAAAATTAGTTTGTAAGGGGTTTAAATGTGATCAAATTGCCGGATCAAGAATTTGTATGTCTAAAAACATAAATCTAGTCAACTCCTTACTTTCGCCCGTCCATTTTACGATGTTTGATGAATGTTAAAAAGCATTCAAAATACTAGATTTTTGAATTTTAGTTACATTATATAATATAGATCAGTCTCAGCAGAGTAGATCTCATATTTAAATGTTGAATATTGATATTTAAGTGAAAAAAATTCGGAAACGAATCCTTCTGATAAAAAGTCTTATCTCTTGCATTATCATCAAACAGAGGTGAAGTACATAGAAACAGACCTTTTATGCCGAAAAAAGACAAATGCTTCTCGTTCAAACTGAATCATAAATTGATTCAGTCAAATGCTATTGTGATTTGTGCATTTGGTTTTTATTATTAAAAGGCAGTCATATCAGGCTACTGTTTGTTGGAATTCAATTCATCAATAAAACAGAACCAATATCTACGACATGCAAGAAAGTTCACGTTATCACATTCATAGGATGAGCTAGCAATATATTTTTTTCAAAGTCTTATGCTGAAACCAAACTGAGGAAGACCAAGCCAGCCCACCCTGAACAAAGAGGAGACATGGACTTGACCTTGGAATATATATTGCCATTCCTTGCAAGCTAGCCATCGTGATGTCAACATGTAGGTTGTGTTCATCTCGTCTGCTGTCTCTCTCCACCACCTGGAAGTTGATTCTCGCCATCGATGATCTGAACCACAATCGTAGAATAATATTCTTCGCCGTGAGGCAAATGGTTCAAGCCATCGTAAAAGGACAACATATATAATGGTAGTCAATTAAAAGAACCAAGAGATGCACACAGAGAGATAGATAGAGAGAGAGAGAGAGAGAGAGAGAGAGAGAGAGAGAGAGAGAGAGAGAGAGAGAGAGAGTAGGCCATAAGAAAGAGACTTTGATGAGGGAAAGAGACTTTGAAAGAAATGGAGATGTATATGGAGGTTACCCGCAGAGAGAGAGAGAGAGAGAGAGAGAGAGAGAGAGAGAGACGCGGGGGGGGGTGGGGGGGGGGGGGGGGGGTGGTGATGGGGATGGGTTTAGTGATTGGCATCGGTATAAGAAATCCTGGGACTCGTTGTATTCCATTTGATGAGATGAGATCAAATGAATGGGGAATCAAGAGAAAGAAAAGAATTTGGAGTCCTTTCAAATAAAAATAGTTAACTGTCACTTATAAATTATACCTGTTTAATCTAGTTTTAATGTTTTTTAATTGTTTTTTTTTATATTTTTTGGTGTCCCCTGAGAATGATTGGAGTTTAGTGTTAATCTCATATTAAAATGGCCCACATAACCTTGGTATTTGCATTGGATTCCTATTAAGTTTAACTGATATAAAGGATGCCCATATAATTGTCACATTTATATAGTTATTTGGTCACTTGAAAATAGAAAAGATACCATGATGGAAAGGTTTATTTTCAAGGGGTCTTTTTGCAAATGTGCGACCCACTTTTCTCCTCCTGTAAGAAATCAAAATGAACGCTGATTTTTATAGCGTGTCGCTCCATCAGAAAAGAATAGAGAAGTTTTGAGAAAAGAAAAGGAGAAGAGAAAAGAGGATCAATTTGCTTTAGGGTTTGCAGGATCTCTTCTTCAATTCATCAAAGGAATCAAGGTCTTCATTCAATCGTCATCAATGGCCTCAGGTATGGTGATTAAGTATTGCATAATTAGGGTTTGATTCATATCTTGAGTTGTATATGATTCTTTGATCCATGGCCTTTTATTCCGCATTATAGATGAATGAATTTAAATTTCCAACATTTGGTATCAGAGCCATGGTTAAAGAATCGATACATCTTGGATTTAGGAATTATGAAAAGTTAGGGTTTTGATTAACAATTCATGAAATCCAGATTTTGACCTTTAATTGTAGAATTGAAGAGGATTCTTGGAAACCCTAAAATCATATATACATCCTCTAATTATGCAATTAATAAGGATCAAATTTAGGATTTTAGAAACCCTAATTTTCCCTAATTTTCCCCGATTTTTCCATAATTTTTGGGATTCGGGCATAATCTGGAACTGCTGTTCGATAACTGGATCGTGGGCTATTAGTCGACTATAGGGATTGATTAGTCGACTAATAGTCCATCCCGAAAGTTACCCGACTCTCTGTTTCTAACAGGAGTCGACTTGGGTTTTTGATTAGTCGACTAGTAAAGTGTATAGTCGACTAACCTTTTGGCCAAGTCGACTAATATTTAACCGAGAGTTTGGATTCTAACAGGAGTCGACTAATAATATTTGTAGTCGACTGATAAAGTTTCTAGTCGACTTGTAATTTTGGCCTAGTCGACTGATAAAATGTGTAGTCGACTAGTCATGTAGGTATAGTCGACTAATCCTTGTTTGCCCTAGTCGACTAGACCTAAACCTGTAGTCGACTTGACTTGACCCAAGTCGACTAATAATACTATGTAGTCGACTAATTGTTGCTTAATTCAATCCTTAATGATTGTTAACACATTTAAGCTATTGTGTTAATATTGATTGATGTTTGGTCAAGTAATGTATTGTAGTATTATGGCATTACACAAATAATAGAATTAGAGAATATTATGGTTAGTTTGTATTCATAAGGCTTATTGATTTAGTAGTTGCCAAAGTGACCTAGGTTAGTAAACCTTATGAATATACAACTACATAAAAGACATGTTAATGAGGTAGACATTAAAGACAATAATATTCTCGGTGGCGGTTCTAGTTAGGAGATTGGGACTGGCCCAAAGGAAAGTCTTTCGAATAATTATGAACCGGGGTAGGATAGTGTAATTATGCAACCTAGTGGTGTAGAAGTGAATACCCAAAGGTAACATGACTTACTATCTAAGTTGGCATAAATTATATTAGACCTACGTAGGTGATAAAAGTTTCACCTAAAGAGTGAACACTAGATATGCTTAGGTTTCGCCCAAAGGAGAAATCTGAGTGATATCAATAGTTCATCTTAATTAATTTAAAGTTATTGTATTGATTCGTGGCCTAATGTGAGCTATGTCCTATTATGTTTCAGTGAACGTCCCCACTTCTCTTCACACACATGCCACTAGCATCCGGCCTTGGATGGTACAAACTTCTCAGAGTGGTATGAACATGTTCAGTTTACACTGGGTGTCCTAGACCTAGACATGGCCTTAATAGTTGACAAACCTGATGAAGTAACTGCTGAGAGTACAGCAGAACAGGTCAGCCATGCCAAAGCTTGGGAGAGGTCTAATAGGCTCAGTCTAATGTTCATAAAGATGACCATAGCTAATAACATCAAGACTTCTCTCCCACATACTACTAGTGCATCGGAACTTTTGTCTGCAGTAAAGGACCGATTTAAGTCAGCAGATAAGTCATTAGCTGGTACCTTAATGGCTGAACTTACCACCATGAAATATGATGGTAATAGAGGAGTTCAGCAACACATTCTGAACATGTCTGACAAGGCTGCTAAGCTAGGATCACTGGGTATGAAGGTTGATGAGTCCTTCTGGTTCAATTCATCCTCAACTCACTTCCTTCACAGTTTAGGCCATTCAAGATCCACTACAATACTCATAAGGATAAGTGGAACTTGAATGAGCTAACTAGTATGTGTGTTCAAGAGGAGGTGAGACTGAGGCAAGAAGGACAGCACTCAGTGTTGGCAGTAACTTCAGGGGGTATCCATAAGAAAAGTAAATATGGAAGAGGTAAAAGATTTCCATCAAAGAAAGGAAATGACCATGGAGAAAGTAGCCAAGGTCATAGAAAAGCTTTCACTGTCAAATGCTACTTCTGTGGCAGAAAGGGACATGTGAAGAAGGACTGCAACAAGAGGAAAGCTTGGTTCGAAAGAAAGGTACAAATCTTTCTTTTGTATGTTATGAATCAAATCTTGCTGAAGTTCCTTCTAACACTTGGTGGATTGATTCTGGAGCCACAACTCACATAACTAATTCAATGCAGGGATTCCTTACAACCCGGAAACCGAAGGAAAGTGAGAGATTCATCATTATGGGGAACCGTCTGAAAGTGGAGGTCGAATATGTTGGTACTTATCGACTACTTTTGGAGACAGGTCATCAGATGAATCTTGAGGATACTTTTTATGTACCTTCAATTTCCAGGAACTTAATGTCTGTATCCAAATTAGATGTTTTTGGATATTCTGTTTTATTTAGTTGTGGAAAACTCTCTTTAATGTATAATTCAATGCCGGTTGGGCATGGAATTTTATGTGATGGATTATATAAATTTCATTGAATGATGAGTTTGCACAATCTTTATTGTCTCTGCATTCGAATGTTGGTATAAAACGTGGCTTAATAAATGAAAAATCCTCTATCTTGTGGCATAGAAGACTGGGGCATATCTCCAGGGATAGAATAATAAGATTAGTGAAGACTGGGATTTTGGATGACCTGGACTTCACTGATTTTGATGTGTGTGTAGATTGTATAAAAGGAAAACAAACTAAACACACTAAGAAAGGTGCCACAAGAAGTAAAGACCTCCTTGAAATAATTCATACAGATATTTGTGGACCTCTTTCCATTCCATGTTTTACTGGAGAGAGATATTTCATTACCTTTATAGATGATCTATCACGGTATGGTTATGTTTATCTAATTAATGAAAAGTCTCAGGCTGTTGACATCCTTGAGGTGTTCATTACAGAAGTCGAGAGACAGTTAGATAGAAAGGTTAAAATCATAAGATCAGATAGAGGTGGTGAATATTATGGTAGATATGATGAGTCAGGACAACATCCTGGCCCATTTGCCAAATTCCTAGAAAAGCGTGGCATTTGTGCTCAATACACGATGCCTGGTACGCCTCAGCAGAACGGTGTTGCTGAAAGGCGAAACCGAACTCTTATGGATATGGTTAGGAGCATGATGAGCTTCTCTAAAGTACCCAATTCATTGTGGAGTGAGGCCTTAAAGACTGCTATGTATATCTTAAACAGGGTTCCTAGTAAGGCAGTCCCAACAACTCCCTTCGAGCTGTGGACTGGTAGGAAACCCAGTTTAAGACATTTACATGTTT
Source organism: Agave tequilana (assembly GCA_038442645.1). Taxonomy (NCBI): domain Eukaryota; kingdom Viridiplantae; phylum Streptophyta; class Magnoliopsida; order Asparagales; family Asparagaceae; genus Agave; species Agave tequilana. Next base: position 9,534 of record JAVJIF010011441.1, read on the forward strand.
GGGTTGTCCAGCAGAGGCCAGAATATATAACCCACAAGAAAGAAATTAGACTTAAAAAACAATATCTGGGTATTTCATTGGTTATCCAGATAAGTCTAAGGGATACAAATTTATTGCCCTAACCATAGTACAAGAATAGTTGAAACTGGTAATGCCAGATTCCTAGAGAATGGTGAATTTAGTGGGAGTGATGAACCAAGAAAAGTAGATCTTGAAGTTGTAAGGGTAAATATCCCAATTACCTTTCCTTCAAGAGAAATTGTTGTACCTCAGCTTGATCATCAAGTTGAGATTCCAGAACAACAAATTAATGTTGGTTCACCACTCCATGAGGATATTCCATTGAAAATGTTGTAGAACCACCACAACCGGCAGCTTTGAGAAGATCTCAAAGGGAAAGAAGATCTGCCATTTCAGATGATTATGTGGTATATCTACAGGAATCTGATTTTGATATTGGGGTAAATAAAGATCCAGTTTCGTTTTCACAAGCCATAGAATGCAATGATTCTAGTAAATGGGTTGATGCTATGAAAGATGAGTTAAAATCTATGGACCAAAACCAAGTCTGGGATCTCGTTGAATTGCCTTATAACTGTAAGAAAGTCGGGTGTAAATGGGTCTTTAAGACCAAGCGTGACTCTAAAGGCAATATCGAACGATATAAGGCTAGACTTGTGGCCAAAGGTTTTACTCAGAAAGAAGGCATTGACTATACAGAGACCTTCTCTCCAGTATCTAAGAAGGATTCTCTTAGAATCATTATGGCACTTGTAGCTCATTATGATATGGAGTTACATCAAATGGATGTGAAAACTGCCTTTCTGAATGGGGATTTGGATGAGGATATCTACATGGAGCAACCTGAAGGGTTCGCAATTAAAGAACAAGAACACTTGGCTTGTAAATTAAAGAAATCTATATATGGACTTAAACAAGCTTCCAGGCAATGGTATATAAAGTTTAATGATACCATTACCTCTTTTGAATTTACAGAAAACACTGTTGATCAGTGTATATATCTAAAGATCAGTGGGAGCAAGTTTATTTTCTTGGTTCTGTATGTAGATGATATTTATTAGCCAGTAGTGATCTTGGTTTGCTGTATGAAACTAAAAGTTATCTAACCAAGAACTTTCAGATGGTTGATATGGGTGAGGCAAATTATGTTATTGGCATAGAGATCTTCAGGGATAGATCTCGAGGATTGCTAGGATTGTCTCAGAAAGGATATATCAATCGAGTCTTGGAAAGATTCCATATGGAAATGTGTTCAGTTAGTCTGCACCCATTCAGAAGGGTGACAGATTAAGTGGTAGCCAGTGTCCCAGAAATGACTTAGAAAAGGGTCAAATGCAGAAAATTCCGTATGCATCAGCTGTTGGGAGCTTGATGTATGCAAGCACATGTACCAGGCCAGATATCAGTTATGCAGTGGGATGTTGGGAAGATACCAAAGCAATCCAGGAATGGAGCACTGGAAGTTGGCTAAGAAGGTTATGCGGTATCTTCAGGGGACAAAGGACTATATGCTCACATACAGTAGATCAGACCAGTTGGAGGTGGTCGGCTATTCAGACTCAGATTTTGGTGGTTGCCCAGATAGCAGGAAGTCTACCTCAGGATTTATTTTCTTGCTAGCAGGTGGGGCAATCTCGTGGAAGAGTGTAAAGCAGTCTCTTATTGCTTCTTCCACGATGGAGGCTGAGTTTATAGCTTGTTTTGAAGCCACAAATCATGCACTATGGTTGAGGAATTTTATCTCAGCACTTGGTGTAGTTGACTCTATTGCCAAGCCGCTGATGAAGATATATTGTGACAATACAGCAGCCGTATTTTCTCTAAGAATGGTAAGTACTCTAATGGTTCTAGGCACATAGAACTGAAGTACTTGGTGGTTAGAGAAAGAGTTGAGAAACAGAAGGTGTCAATTGAAAGTATAAGTACCACCTTAATGGTTGCTGATCCATTGACTAAAGGATTGCCTCCAAAGACATTTAAGGAACATGTTGTAAGGATGGGTCTTTTGGGTAATCTGTAAATGTGTATATGGTACTTGTGTAATTGACATTGTTGTACAAAAACAGTTTGTTTCTCTATTTCCTGTTATCCAATTGTGTGTACACATATTTTGTATGGATGTATGTTAAACAGGAAAATGTCTTTACAAGACAATTACAGGGGTCATTATGGTTATGGACTCAATTAGTAAGGGTTATCAATGTTGTGGTACATAGAAGGGAGTATGACGTGGATGTTGTATAACCGCTATGACTCGCATTGATAGTCTAAGCTAATTGCAGTATTACAGTATTACATATTTGGGCTTATCAGTTGTTGTTTTTATATTTGTGCACATGTCAGGTTTTTCTGTATGGAATCCAATGGAGTCAAAATGATTTTGAAAATGAGTCTTTCTCTACTTTTGTTTTCTAAAGTTTTTAACCTAATCGGTTAGTGGTCCAAGTGGGAGAATGTTAATCTCATATTAAAATGGCCCACATAACCTTGGTATTGCATTGGATTCCTATAAGTTTAACTGATATAAAGGATGCCCATATAATTGTCACATTTATATAGTTATTTGGTCACTTGAAAATAGAAAAGATACCATGATGGAAAGGTTTATTTTCAAGGGGTCTTTTTGCAAATGTGCGACCCACTTTTCTCCTCCTGTAAAGAAATCAAAATGAACGCTGATTTTTATCGCGTGTCGCTCCATCAGAAAAGAATAGAGAAGTTTTGAGAAAAGAAAAGGAGAAGAGAAAAGAGGATCAATTTGCTTTAGGGTTTGCAGGATCTTCTTCTTCAATTCATCAAAGGAATCAAGGTCTTCATTCAATCGTCATCAATGGCCTCAGGTATGGTGATTTAAGTATTGCATAATTAGGGTTTTGATTCATTATCTTGAGTTGTATATGATTCTTTGATCCATGGCCTTTTATTCCGCATTATAGATGAATTTAAATTTCCAACATTTAGATGTAACAACTAACAAAGGACCATGCCCCCCGTACTTGAGCATGGAATACAAATAAGTATAGCAATTCCACCATTGTGCTCAGGTTTTTTTTGGCTAAAAATCAATTTGCTCATGCTTAAGCTCGGGCTCCTCGTGACTGAACTTGTAACCGGACATTGTGAGGGGTTCAGTTCATGTGTGTGGGCTACACACACATACAATAAAAGAACCAATCACGCATTGACACGTGGATCGAAACTCTTATAATATGTTATAATATGTATGTGAGGCCTGTACATATAACATATTAAGAGGATTAATACACGTGTCAGTGTCAATGCGTGATTGTTCTTTTATTGTATGTGTGTGTGACTTACACATATGAACTGAACCCTATTGGGAGATCCGTCGTTGAAGAGGATATTTTGTAAGAATTTGTGGAGCCCCACGACATTGCTGTGGGAAAAATGAGTGTGGGCCGACATGCCCGAACACTAGCATACCAAATCCAAGAGAAATTAATAAACTATTTCTCCCAGAGACACACAACACACTACCTACAACAAAAATATATGTGCTTATTTCTGAATATATACACACACTAAAACAAAGGTAATTATATACATGCATTTCTGCAAAGAAAAATTTTAAAACAATAAGAATTACTTGTATGTTTGAGTTGTGGCTTTCTATTTGCACTTGTAGAGAATCAAACAAAACAACCTAATAATTTTATAATAACAGAAGAAAAAGAAACATAACATCTTGTAACAACGAAATAGAGAAAAAGATACTTGATTAGGGTGTCTTGCCCATCTTCTTGCTTCAAAAAGAAAAAGACAAAATAGAGAATAGAAAGATCGAAAACTAAGGCACATATTATTTAAAGTTATAGAAACATACATCACCTTAAGAAAATAAAATATAAAGTTAGTAATACGTTCAAATATAGTCATAATAAAATTATGTGTGATAATTTTCTTCAGTGATTAGCAAACAATTCTTTATATGCACAATAATGAGTTTTATGCAATGAATTAATTGTCATATAATTAATTAGATATGAGATAATAAGATTCATAGGTTATATGATATGAATATCTGGCAATCATTGAAATGTAATTGTAGGAGATCAGGTGTTTAATATCCTAACGCCTTAAATTATATCACGACTAAATTAAACTCAAGAGAGCTCAATTATAGACTAGTTATCGTACGCATGCAGTGATTTTATAACCATCATGATTCTCGCGATATAAGACAAGATCTTGCATCAATGTTGGGTGCATTAGGAATGCATTGGACAAACAGATCATGTAAAGCTTGTTGACATGTGAAACATGGGCATTGTCAAGACAAGACAAGCCTTTTGCATATGCATTATCTGAGAGATCATGGTATGTCTCATAACGATTGATTACAGTTTGATTCACCAATTCAATATGTTTAAATCTCATTAACTACAAGGTCAGTTGGGTGCAGTTAAACTTTAAGATTTCATGAGATTCTAAATATCTAATCTACTATGTATATTTACAAGAGCTCAATTGAGGATCTGTTTATTTTCCCGCAAAAGGCCGCAAAATCGTAAGTCGTAAAACTTGTTTTTCATTTTTCGCTGTTTATTTCGCTGCAAAACAACTTGTAAAATACAACTCTCATTTCCCACTTGCAGTTGCTACAGTTAAATTTGTGGTGATGTAAATCTCACTTTTACACTCACATTTTTCCACTTGCAATTACTACAGTTAATTTATGGTAATGTAAATTTCACTTGTAGTACACTTGCACTCCCAAAGCAGTTACTTGATAATCAATATATAATTTAATATTATTAAATATTTAATATTTTTAATATTTTTAATAGTGTTTAATTTCTTATCTAATTATTTTATATTTGTATTTTTTGGTTTTTTATTATTTTAATATTGTTTTAATATTTAATATTTAATTAATTTAATTTAATATTTTTATTTAATACTTTATTATTTATTAATATTTACACTAATTTTCTTAATATTTTATTTAGATTTAATATTTTATTAATATAACAATAATATGCTTTAATATAAAATTATTATATATTTAATTTATTTATTTCTTAATATAAATAATTACTTTATTAATATTATAATATACTTTAAAAATATTAATATTTATTATGTTAATATTGTAATAATTCATTATAACAATATCATAATAATATTTTATTATTAAATTATAATTATATTTTACTTTGTTTATTTTATATTTTTATAATATTACAATATTATTATAATAAATTTAATATTATAATAATCTTAAGTATTTTATAATATTATAATATTATAACTATATTTTATTATTTTCTTAAGATTTTTTTAATATTTATGTTTTATTAGTATCCTTAAAATTTTATTAATGTTCTTTATATTTTCTTAAAATTTATAATTATTTATTTAGTTAATATTTTAGTAATTTTTTACTAATTTTACTAATATTTTATTAATATTATTGTTATAATTAAAATATTAAAAATTATTAATATTTTATCTCAAATTTATTAGTACAATTTAATTTTCAATAGTATATTTAATTTAATAGTATTTATAATATTTAAATCACTGCTACAGTTAATTTTGTGGCCAACTTTTTCACTTACACTTTTAAGTTACCAACCAAACACCATAAAATACATATACTTTCTCATTCACACTTTCACTTTACCAACCAAATATTATAAAATATAATATATTTTTTCATTTATAATTTCACCTTACCAACTAAATACTGTAAAACACAATATATTTTCTCTGTTACAGTTTACTTTTTTTTATTCTAATTTTACGAATTACGACTTGCGGACGTTTTGCGGCGAAACAAATAAGCCTGAGCCTAATGCCTAGCATGGGTAGAGTTTTCATTCATCAATGGGTGCGGATATTGTGGGATTGTGGGTACCCATGCCCAGAAATGCTGCTCCTATTCCCGAGATGCACGACAACAGCTAATTGATGGTTCTAACACTCCATGGAGTGAGAACAACAGGAGTGGAGGAGAGAGGAGAGAGAGAGAGAGTGAGGAGGCCCAATCACTTCCATCCCTCAAGGACCTCAACTGCAGCTGCCAGCGACAACAGCAGCTGCAGACTGCAGACTGCAGTGCAGTCCACTGCTCCTGCTCTTTGCTGTGCGGCGTGGAGCAGCGCACGTCCCAACGCCACGTTAATTTCACTCATTTATTAACATTTTAGTGGAAATTTAATTAATTAGTATTTGCAGCTGGCTCACGATTATCCCGCTTCGAGTCCTCTGATGAGTGAGAATCATCAAAAGGAGAGAGATCCGAGGGAAAAAAGGGGAATCTCTCTCGCCCCTCTTTAAAGCCAAAACCCACAAAGAAAAAAAAAGAGGAGGAAAAAGAAACGCAGGGTCACGTAACTCCGTCCCGCCAAATCCGGGCCCCTCTTTCCAATACAGACAATGCCCGTAGTTGTCACGTTCACCCCTCTCGCACCTGACGTGGTCCTGTTTCTTTCTTTCTTTTTTTCAGTTAGTTTGGTGTGGATCTGATCTGATTCATATTTAATTATTATTATTATTATTATTATTATTATTATTATTTAAGATGATCAACAACAAGAAAAACAACATTAAGATTGAGATTAAGATTAAGATTGAGATTGAGATTGAGATGCAGCAGGACTAGTATTCGTCAATCTCTGTCCTCATCCGCAACTCACCCACCTAATATCTCCCACAAGCAACGCCAAAAAGAAAGGCGTTGGGCGCGTGAGCAGACGTGCAGTCAGAGACTCCGGAAAGGAAAAGAGCGTGATGCAGAGGGGTTGGTCACGCTTCTTTATTTATTTATTTTTTCTCCCTTTAATCAATCTTTTGGCGTTTGTTCCAAATTCCAAGTCCTTTCTCGTGGGCTCGGCTTCGTCTACTTGTCAATGGGACAATTGTATACAAAATATCTTGAATTCTATGGCCTCTCTTCAAGATAATATCCGTATATTTATTGAAACACGATGTTGCCTCTAATTTTAACAATCTTATGACTTCATATATTTTGTGGTATAGATATTAAATTTTTTACATTATTTTAAGTTGCACGTGATGTATGTTGAACAGTTTTGACCCTCATCTCTCTTCTTATTTCTATTTCTCGCTCTTTTCTAGCCTAACACTTATCCAGATTTCTGATTCTCATTGAACAGAGCAAATACGCGCTCATGATGTGGCGAGCTGGACGTCCCTTTTCCATTAGCAACTATCTTCATTAGATTCCCATTGTACTTCTTTGTGTTTTCCAACGTGGCCCCGACCTCATCCTCATCCCTTTGCGATGGCTACCCGATCTCCGAAACCCTCATCTCGATCCCCTGCCCTCCTCTAGCAGCCGATATTACTGACCTTGCAGCATCCACCTGCTCGTGCAACATATTGTCGTACTTCGGATCGACAACCATAGAGTTGGACTCAAATAACACGTAATCGAGGGAGACTCGCATGGGATCACCCTTGTTGGTGAAGAAGGGATAGGCATTGATCAAGAAACGGGATTTGGTCTTGTTAAAGACAAACAAGAGAGGGGAGATGTAGGGCAAGATATCCTTGTGGAACGCGCCAGCAGAGGGAGGATAGTAGGTGGAGAGGACGCTGAGGGAGTGGGAGGTGATGACGATGACCTGCTCGTCAAAGTCGAGTGAGGTGAGGGCGGACTCGATGGAGGCCATGGTTGTTGTGCCCCCCAGACACGCACTCGTTGTGCGCAGCAATTCGCGGAAGAAGAGACACAACAACTACCACCTCTTTGAGGAATCCGCCCTCCTGGCGGAGACTCGATTCAGCCGGAGAAACAACCAACACAGCAGGAACAACCACCAATAGAGAAAAGCAATCAACGCACAAATTTAACGAGGTTCGGCAACATGCCTATGTCCTCGGGGTAAGGGAGAGAGAGATCTTTATTGATTCAATAATCAATACAACTATTACAAGAGTGAAACTTGAGGGAGGCAAGGGATTCTTGGTTTTTCTCTTAGGGATTTTCAGGGATACAATACATGAGGCCTCTAGCCTCTATTTATAGCCACAGAGTCCCTGAATTTATGGAAACCCAGGTTGGATTCAATCCCAATCAGAAAAGGAATTCAAATCCTAAAAGGAAACTCCAGCCGCGTCCGGTCGGTCGACCGACCCATGCCACGGTTGACCGGCCCGGTCGATCGCGCTTACCCGAGAACGAGGCTACTTTAGTCGGTCGACCGGGGCCGGTCGACCGCTCCAACCTGTGCACGCCTGTGCACGCCGGTCGACCGGGACATTGACCGGGAGCACAAATTGCCTACTCCATGCGCTGTTCCTTGTTCCTTTGTCGTCCGATCTCTGTACTATCTTCTTCCATCTCTGCCATGTCCTCTATCTCCTCTCTCCCAACAATTCTCCACCACGGTGAAGATTTTCTAAATCTGAGCCGATCTCCAACGTACCCCAGTCTATCACCTGGCGAAATCGACACACGATCTCAGCGAAATCGACACACGATCTCGGCTTGTGCGCACCTGACGAAATTGACACACGATCTCGGCGAAATTGACACACGATCTCGGCTTGGAATCTGTAGCTCAGCTATCCACTAGAATGCACCACACATGCCTTCCCTACACTTCACCTTAGGAGAACTTTCATACATGCCGAACACCGAATGTGGCTCCTATTCCGCAACTTCATGACCTCACGAAGAACTCATCATGAGCCAACACTGACTCTCCAGCTGACTAGCTCTATTTAGTTTACATGTCTTCAACTGACGGTCCAACCAAGTTTGCGTAGAGCACACCGAACACCATCATCGGCTTCAACTGGATGCACACCACTCCTTATGTAAGCTCAACATCTTCTCACCAGAAGATCAACCTGTTCATCGAGATTACAACACCTCACCTCTACGTGAAGTCCAACTCTTCACCTCTACGTGAAGTCTAATCGGCCACAACACTTCACCTCTACGTGAAGCCTCTCCACCTCTACGTGAAGTTCCAATCGGCCACAACTTTTCACCTCTACGTGAAGTTCCAATCGACTTCTTGAGAACCCAAACAGCTTCATACGGGTGCATCACCGATTGGCTACGCCTTTACGGCTGCCTACATACCTTGCCCAAAGGATCAAGCTAACCGTAGTTCATTCAAATGAGCTCTATCAAGCTCAAGCACTTCTACCTGAATCTGCAGCAGCGAACCTATCTGGCTGAGTCATATGAACCTCCTCACGACCATCAAAGAGAACAACGACCTTCAACTTGAGCTTGTCGTGATCACAAGCTTGAGATTCATACTTCTTTACCCACAAGCGTGGTTTTCCCTTGGTTCCAATGGCTGCAAACAACTCGACATCCTCAACAATGTCTTCAACCTGTTTAGCATCAACCTTGGCTACATGATCTCCACCTGATGTCACATCGGTGAAGTCTTCTCTATTGCCGAACCAACTGGAGATGGTGGAGTAGCATCAACCTCCACCTGCTACGATACTCCCTTAGTCTCCATCCTCTCCACCTACTGAGAGACGGTGGACTTCAACACTGAAGTCTCTCCAAATGTGACATGCCTACTCAACACGATCTTCTTGTTTTCGTGATCCCACAACCTGTCGCGATCCCTTTGACACACAAAAACACAAACCTCTTTGCTCGCGGATTCACCTTGTCACTCTTGGCACTGAAGTAGGCCGGACTTCCAAACTCCCGCAGCAAACATGATCTTGAGCAGCTTTTTCAGACCAAATTTTCAATGGAGCTTTACCTCCTATCACAGTCGATCTATTCATGAGATGGCTAGCATACACAATCGCCTCAGCTCAAAACGATTTGTCTAATCCTGCATTAGACAACAACCACCGAACCTTCTCCAGCAAGGAACGGTTTACTTCCTTAGCCAACCCATATATACCTGTTGTGAAGTGAGTAGCAATATCTGTGTTCTGTCCAAATCGTAGGAATTGGTTCATGTCTCTTTCAACATTACCAATCTGCAGCTCCTTGATCTTCCTACCAATCTGCTTCTCCATTCTTCCTCGCCACTTCACCAATATATCTAGGGCTTCACTCCTTTGTCTCATGGGATATATCCAACAGTTCCTAGATAAATTATCAACAAAAGAGACAAAGTACCTGTGACCTCCAAGCGATGCAGTCTTAGCAGGTCCCCAAACGCTTACGTGAACACAATCAAGAAAACCTTCTGAGCGGTGAGTACTGGTGCTGAATTTCACCTTCTTCTTGTCCAGAACGTTGTGTTCACCCTCCAAGTTGCAGGTAGTAGCACCTTCCAGTGATCCCTTCTTTGCAGGAGCTTGCAAAGACCTTTCACCTCTATGCCCGACCTTCACCTGCCAGACCTCCGTGCAACTATCATCTGAAGAATTAGAAGTCACCACCTGACCTATAATCATACTACCCTTCAAGTAGTAGAGATTGTCCCGGCGGACGCCCTTCATCACCACCATCGAGCCTTTGATCATCTTGAGAACACCATCTCGTATAGATATCACAAGACCCAATGCTTCCAAAGCGCTAACAGAGATAAGATTTCTTTTGAATTGAGGTATATACCTCACCTCTTTCAATTCTCATACTATCCCATCATCCATCTTGATACGGACTGTACTCATCCCTTCTATATTACACGGATGATCATCATCCATGACCGTGTAACATCCATCTAGCTTCTCAAAACTAGAAAACCAGGCTCTGTTCGGGCACACATGATAGGTGGCTCCGGTATTCAAGATCCACTCAGCATTATCTAAGTTACAAACAGTAGGGGTAGTAACAGAGAGAGAATACCGATGAGTCCGAGTCTAATCCATCTGCCTGTGAGGTACTGCTTGAGTACTGATCACCTTTGCAAGATTTGCCTCAGTCTTAGACTCCACCTTCTTACCTTTGGCCTTCGGGCATTCAGCTTTCCAGTGTCCTAGTTCCTTACACAAGGCACACTGATTCTTCTTCAGATTTCTGAAACCTGATCTGAACTTCGATCTTCTCCGATCATCTCTTCCCTTCCTATTGGAACTTCTGCCTCTTACCTTCAATGCCTCTGCTGTTGTGCTTCCTGAAAAAGACAGTTGATCCTGTCTCCTTACTTCATAACTCACAAGTGCAGCAGACACCTCACTGTAGTTAAGAGATTGTCTTCCATTGAGAAAAGTAAGAGTAAAGGTCTCATACTCTTCCCTAGGAAGAGAGTTCAAAAGAATTACCGCCTTATCCTCTTCATTAGTCTCCACATCTATATTAACTAGATCTGTATGAAGTTTCGTGATGCAATTCAAGTGTTCATTAACGGAGCATCCTCTTTGCATTTAAAACCCATAGAGTTTACTCTTCAACTGCAATCGCGATTCTATGCTCTTCGTCAGATACTTCTTCTCCAGGATCTCCCACAGCTGCCTAGCAGATGTCTCATGCAACACCAGATACTTGATGTCTTGTGTCAGACAAGACCTGATCAAGCCACACACTGAACTGTTCATCTTGTCCCAATCTTCTTCCGTCGTTGATGCGCGTCTCTTCTCCAACCGTAGAGTGTCTTCGAGGTGATGCCGTCAGCGCATTCATAACCTCACACCTCCACATACCAAAGTTGTTCGTGCCGTTGAACTTCACCACATCAATCCTTGGATGTGGATTCATGGATTTCACCGATGTACTTTCTCCAGCCATCTTCTCAACTGATTCCTCAAACCAATGCGGAAACAAACGGAGTTAGATAAAACAAACTAGATAAAGATAGGATCTTTACCTCCATGCGAAACCCTTGAAGAGTTTCTGAAGCAATCTACTCCTCCAAATTGATTCCTCGAGCAATCTACACGCTGTTTCGAGATCGACACACGATCCCACAAACTGCCCCAACGTCATTTCGAGATCGACATACGATCTTCGCCAAACAGCAACTGATGCCCTTGAATCAATAGATGATCCCACGTCGAACCTGGGATGCTCTGATACCACTTGTTGTGCGCAGCGGCGAGGGAAAACACAACAACCACTTTTGAGGAATCCGCCCACCTGGCGGAGACTCAATGCAGCCGGAGAAACAACCAACACGACAGGAATAAAGCAATCAACGCACAAATTTAACGAGGTTCGGTAACGTGCCTACGTCCTCGGGGGCAAGGGAGAGAGAGATCTTTATTGGTTCAATAATCAATACAACTATTACAAGAGAGAAACTTGAGGGAGGCAAGGGATTCTTGGTTTTTCTCTTAGGGATTTTCAGGGATACAATACATGAGGTCTCTAGACTCTATTTATATCCACAGAGTCCCAGAATATATGGAAACCCAGGTTGGATTCAATCCCAATCAGAAAAGGAATTCGAATCTTAAAAGGAAACTCCAGCCGCGTCTGTCGGTCGACCGGCCGGTCGACCGACCCATGCCACGGTCGACCAGCCCGGTCGACCGCGCTTACCCGAGAGCGAGGCTACTTCAGTCGGTCGACCGGGGCCGGTCGACCACTCCAACCTGTGCACGCTGGTCGACCGGCCTCCTCCACCGGTCGACCGGGACATCGACCGAGAGCACAAATTGCCTGCTCCATGCGCCGTTCCTTATTCCTTTGTCGTTTGATCTCTGTGCTATCTTCTTCCATCTCCTCCATCTCTTCTAGCTCCTCTCTCCCAACAATGGCGGGGACAAATGACTGGATGAGGACGGTGGTGTTGCCGGAGAGGACCTCGTTGTCGACAGTAATGACGACAATTTGGTTTTGAGGAGGTAGGGTTTGATGTTGTTGGTGACTTGGGAGAGGGGGCGGCGGGGTTACGTACACGAGGAACGGAGCGATCGGGGAGGCCGATGACGAACTCAATGTCAGTGCCAGCGAAGGCCTTGAGGACTCTTGGGTTGATTATAAGATTTTTTCATCTCACAGTCATGTCACGAGATGTAAATCTCAAGGGTACAATCGTCTTTGCACGTGAAACATTAACGTCCGTTGGGTATTAAAATAAAAAAACATTAGGTGGTATATTCGTTAAAAAAGGGGGAAATTGTCTTTAGGCCCCTGGTGTGAAATTCCATGTGAAAAAGTCCCCATAGTTTGTAACAAAGTGAAAAATTCCCTTGACCCAATTAGTTGTGTGTGCAGGTCTCTCTTCCCATCACATTGCACTTTTTATTTTCATATTGCCTCTATTGTCCTTATTTAGCTGTATCTATGTGATGTGTTGTCTTTTATCTGTTTGTTCTTTTGTCTCTTTCATGGAAGATGAGATTGATGATAGTGGCATGAAGACTTTATGTTTGTTCACTCTTTCATATTTCTGTCCACCTCATGCTGGTCTTTTTTTTTTGCAATGATAATTTTTTTACAGAGATAATTTTTTTTGAGATGTTTAGTATAAATTATTTCACTACTTTATTTTGTTTAATATCCTGTCTACTTTCTTAAAATATTTGTCCACTTTTTAAAATATTTTGTCCACCTTGTCAAATATTTTGTCCACTTTCACTAATTATTTGTCTACTTATTCTAATATTTTATCAATCTACTTAGAAATTGACAAAGGTGGACATAAAAAAAAGAAAAGATAGATAGAAATATAAAAAAAGTAGATAGAAGTTGAGTAAGGCCGATATAAACCCTATTTTATATTTAATTTTAATCTTTGTCCTTTTGTCCTTTTCTTCTTTTGTCTTTTTCATAAAACATGAGGTTGTTGATAGTGCTTAGAAGCTATATTTTTGTATACTCTTTCATATTTTGTCCACCTCATGTTGGAGTTTTTTGCATTGATAAACTTTTTGCAGAGATAATTTTTTAGAATGTTTATTATAATATAATTCACCAATTTATTTTGTTTAATATTTTGTCCATTTTGCCCATCTTCTCAAAATATTTGTCCACCTTTTTAAATATTTTATCCACCATGTCAAATATTCTGTCCACTTTCCTTTTTTGTCCACTTATTCTAATATTTTATCTACCTACTCTAGAAATTTATAAAATTTGACAAAAATCGAAAAAGGTGGACAAAAAAAAAGATAGACAGAAATTATAATAAAAGTGTAATATCCCTAAGTAAATAATATTGTATTTCTATTTTTGTATTTATTTTTACTGTACTTAATTTTATTATTGTTATTAGTGTTATTGTTATTATAGATATATTATTATTATTATTGTTCCTCTTTCATTGATTCCTAATCCTACCCATTTGCATAGACCCAAACCCAATAACCTATACCCATTAACCCAAAATCCAACTCACCAAAATCCTATCCATATAATCCTACATCAAATCCTAACAACTCAAACTAAATCTTAGCAGATTACCTTAATAAGGTTTGATGTTTGAGATTCATGAGGATAGCTTTTGAGATTATGAGTTGACAGATTAGTTATAGACATTATATCAGTGGATGTGATCTTGATCAGTTTAATATGAGATTGTATAATGACTAGAGGTGCAGGACTGTTACTGTATAAATTCATGTTACTGAAAGTTACTGGGACAAGATTGTTTGACCATAACACCCTATGCAGTCCTATTGTTCATCGTATACACGGTTTCTGTTACTGATATTGTTCACCGTGTATACGATTACTGATTGACTGTTACTGTACTGATATTATTACTGTCACCGTATCGTCCCAGTAATCGAAATAACATGGATATTTATTGTTATAAATAATAATGTAAATTGACAACTTACACTGGGATTGGGAAAATTGATGGAGGAGACAACGTCTGTATTTTGGGGGACCTAGGATACAGGTTGCGCATCCGACTTACGGTTCCACTGCAGGGTTCCAGGGGATGACTGACATCCCATCTGTTTACTGTTCCACAGTGTTACTGTAAGTTTACTGTTCCACAGTGATACTGTGAGTACTGTTACTGTTACTGACTACCTGGCGGTAGGGCCTAGTTCAGCGCCAGGCATCCGGGCCGTGGTCCCGGGTATGTACGGGACCCGCCTAAAGCATGGACAATGTCTCCAACCAATCAGTTTCAATAACTTAGGACCCTGATTGACACATGTAGTAGGCATAGTATGGGATGCGTCTATTATAGGTGGCAATTGGTGTTCCCTGACATAATAAATGATAATGAACTGTTAATGTATTGTGACTGACTATATCACCTGACTGTGCATATGTATACTATGACAGACATATGACTATAACCATGACCAGATTAATATACCAGACTAGTGACATACTAGGTGACACATCTAGACATTAGTTGTTCCCCGTTATCATGACATCAGTTGCTTATTTACAGATGCTTTTCTTGTCTTTTATCTGCATGCTTATTCATGTTATTGTTATACGGTTGTTTGTTTATCATATTATTGGTTATCTTATGTCTGCAGTTATTCTTGTTATTATTTTATATCTCTTTACACAGACACACACACATACTCACTAGGTCGCTTTCTGACGACCCTGAATTTGCACGTCCAGATATTGGACGCTTTGTTTCTATTGTGCAGGTGTTCAATGAGACCACACATATCGCGAGGAGATTGGAGTTTCCCCTTTTGATTCTGGTATTCTTTCCTTTCTTTATTCCTGTTATTATTCTTTGATTCCTGTACATCATACTTAGCTTCTATTCCAATCCTTATTTCATTTGAGATCATGTGTAGCCTTTATATGTATTATTGCAGGGATCGTTGATTATTATGGTTCAGATTTATGGCTTGTTCAGGTTACTTCAGGCTTAGCATATATGCGTGTGGTATTTTCCTCGCGTATATACGTCGCCGACTCTCGTCGCGACTCTGTTTCCGCGTATTTTGGGAAGCGGGGCGTGACAGGGTTTTCTTGGTATCAGAGCCAAGGTTTTTGACTTGCGATGTTGAAATTTGAACTTTTGTTTCGCAAGAAAGACCTAGTTCTTACCGGTAACTTGTAACGAGCTATAATTACACTGCAATATACATATACTATGCATTATGATATTCAGTCCATTTGGAATTGCCGTCCTTTTAGAAATCCTCATCTTTGATCTTTGATAACTTGATTTCAACTCTTCTTTTAGAGTAATTTTGGTTCCATCTTGATTCCTATTCTCCTTGTCTATTCTATTTTCTAATCTTGTCTCTTGGAATTGGTCACTCCGTATTGAAGCTGGTAGTAGAGATCAGAGCGCGCAGTGGAATCGTGGTGCCCCAACGAGGCGACGTGGAATCTTATTTGTGTTCTCTCTTGATTTTTGATTCTTTTATCATTCCTTACTTTATTTGAATTTTGAGGACGAAATTTTTATAAGGTGGGTAGAATGTAATATCCCTAAGTAAATAATACTGTATTTCTATTTTTGTATTTATTTTTACTATACTTAATTTTATTATTATTATTAGTGTTATTGTTATTATAGATATATATTATTATTATTGTTCCTCTTTCATTGATTCCTAATCCTACTCATTTGCATAGACCCAAACCCAATAACCCATACCCATTAACCCAAAACCCAACTCACCAATATCCTATCCATATAATCCTACATCCAATCCTAACAGCTCAAACTAAATCTTAGCACCAAAATTTTATAATCCTAACAAATTAGATACTAATCCTAAACTAATCTCCATATTCTCCTTCAAGTCAGCCAACCACCCTAATCTCTCCACCACACATCATCACCTCCACCGTTCACCTTTCCAGCAGCCCCCATAACCTCTCCTCTTCCATAGCCCTGCCGCACCTTCCCTTGGCAGCCGAGCCCAACACCTCTTCACTCCCCGTGTGCGCCTCCTCGTCGCCAGAGCTCCGCCAGAGCTCAAGCACCTCCCTCCCCACTCCTCCACCACCAGCCCGTGGTCCCCTCCAGGCCAGCGCCTCCTCCCTGATCACCCGCGCCTTCTCCCTTTGGCAGAGGCAGCCCCGAGCTCCATCCCACAGGCGTGAGTGTTCCCCTACCCCGCATCTCAGTTTTCCCTTCTTTCATTTTATGCATAAGTATTAATGTGTATATGATGTTGAACTATCTATTGTGTTATGTGTGTTTTATTGTGTGTGGGAGACATCTTCTTCTGAGCCAATTTCCAGCTCTCCGTCACCCTGTGGATCATCGTCGGCGAGCGCGAACGCACCCACGCCTATCTCCGGCGATCTCCGACGAGCCGTCAACTCCTCCGACAGCACACTGACAACCCCCGTCACCTCCCGGGCACTCCGTCGGCGAGCGCGAACGCACCCACGCCTATCTCCGGCGATCTCCGACGAGCCGTCAACTCCTCCGACAGCACACTGACAACCCCCGTCACCTCCCGGGCACTCCGTCGCCTCGCCGGAACATCCACGGCGCGTCATTACTCCTCCGCGGGCCACCGTCGATGGCCGTATGCCTCCTTGCTTGCCCAGCTGTGAGTTTTCCTTCTCCCTCTCTGTATTTTAAATTATGGGTGTTATGTTTCAATTGATGATATGTTTAGTTATTGAGAGTGGGTACTGTGCATGTAATATAGTTACTTGTGTAACTTGCAATTGGGTGACCATGAATTATTATATGTAAGTGTGCTCCCCTTCCCCTTTCTATTTCTCTCATTATAATGTACATTTGATTAAGTTTGTATTTTAATGTATGTATAGATGTAATGTAGAAACCTGTATGCTTTGGTGCTGTGTGCATTAGTGAAGCATGGGTACACTTTAATAGAATGTGGGAATATGTGTAGGTGTATTTCAAACAATAGGCATGCAGATAGATTTATTAGTCGACTCACCCCTTTTATTAGTCGACTAATAGCCCTATTAGTCGACTTACCATAGCTCTATAGTCGACTTGGTGACCATCCAGGAAAGTTGTCGACTCTCTGTTTGTGGACTGTAACCTACTTTAGTCAACTTGCCCTTTCCTATAGTCGACTTACACCTTTTATTAGTCGACTTATCTCTCCTATTAGTCGACTTACACTTTTTATAGTCGACTTATTCCTTTTGCTAGTCGACTAACCCAGTCCAAATCCTCTATACTAGTCGACTTGCTCCTTCCCTAGTCGACTAATTCTTATTCTGCTGTTTCTAGATTTCTTATGGATTGAGGACTTTACCCTTTAGTGATGATTCTTGATTATAGTTGGATGAATCTGGTCTTGAGGAATAGGCATTGATTTGATTGACCTGACCTGATAGATCTTAGATATATATCTGATATGTTACTTGACTTTGGGATCCTATGATTGACCTTGATAGAGTGAGAGTGTGTGATAATCTTGATCGCATTGAAATATGAGGATTTGATTATGTGTATTAGGATGTAGTATTTTAGTTATTGGGATTTGTACATATCGGTGACTCAGAGAATATATATCAATGACTTGATAATCAGAGTAAATTGATAGGGAGAGACTGATTATTGATATATTGAGACGGTGGTTTATTGTATCAGATTAGTAATACGAATTGATACTTGATGTTTACGATGATTGTATAGAGACTGTTGGTTGATAGATTAGTTACTACTGTATTTTGGTGCAGATGGATGTGAGATATTGACGGGTTCTAGATTAGACTGTCCATTGAGCAGTATCTGAATTCGTTATTGTATGGATTCATGTTATTGAAAGTTATTGGGAAAATATGAGAGAATTGATTATTGATTTATTGGACTTGTGATTACTGTACCAGATTACCTTAATAAGGTTTGATGTTTGAGATTCATGAGGATAGCTTTTGAGATTATGAGTTGACAGATTAGTTATAGACATTATATCAGTGGATGTGATCTTGATCAGTTTAATATGAGATTGTATAATGACTAGAGGTGCAGAACTGTTACTGTATAAATTCATGTTACTGAAAGTTACTGGGACAAGATTGTTTGACCGTAACACCCTGTGCAGTCCTATTATTCATCGTATACACGGTTACTGCTACTGTTCACTGTTACTGATATTGTTCACCGTGTATACGATTACTGATTGACTGTTACTGTACTGATATTGTTACTGTCACCGTATCGTCCCAGTAATCGGAATAACATGGATAGTGATTGTTATAAATAATAATGTAAATTGACAACTTACACTGGGATTGGGGAAATTGATGGAGGAAACGTCTTTATTTTGGGTGGACCTAGGATACAGGTTGCGCAGCCGACTTACGGTTCCACTGCAGGGTTCTGGGGGATGACTGACATCCCCATCTGTTTACTGTTCCAGTGTTACTTCCACAGTGTTACTGTGAGTTACTGTTCCACAGTGATACTGTGAGTACTGTTACTGTTACTGACTACCTGACGGTAGGGCCTGGTTCAGCGCCAGGCATCTGGGCCGTGGTCCCGGGTATGTACGGGACCCACCTAAAGCATGGACAATGTCTCCAACCAATCAGTTTCAATAACTTAGGACCCTGATTGACACATGTAGTAGGCATAGTATGGGATGTGTCTATTACAGGTGGCAATTGGTGTTCGCTGACATAATAAATGATAATGAACTGTTAATGTATTGTGACTGACTATATCACCTGACTGTGCATATGTATACTATGACAGACATATGACTATAACCATGACCAGATTTATATACCAGACTGGTGACATGCTAGGTTACACATCTAGACATTAGTTGTTCCCTGTTATCATGACATCAGTTGCTTGTTTACAGATATTTTACTTGTCTTTTATCTGCACGCTTATTCATGTTATTATTATACGGTTGCTTGTTTATCATGTTATTTGGTTATCTTATGTCTGCAGTTATTCTTGTTATTATTTATGCACATTATTTATATGCACGAGTTCTCCTCTTTACACACACGCACACACACTCACTAGGTCGCTTTCTGACGACCCTGGATTTGCACGTCCAGATATTGGACGCTTTGTTTTTATTGTGCAGATGTTCGATGAGACCACATATATCACGAGGAGATTGGAGTTTCCCCTGTTGATTCTGGTATTCTTTCCTTTCTTTATTCCTGTTATTATTCTTTGATTCCTGTACATCATACTTAGTTTTTATTCCAATCCTTATTTCATTTGAGTTCATGTGTAGCCTTTATATGTATTATTACAGTGATCGTTGATTATTATGGTTCAGATTTATGGTTTGTTCAGGTTACTTTAGGCTTAGCGTATATGCGTGTGGTGTTTTCCTCGCGTATATACGTCACCGACTCTCGTCGCGACTCCGTTTCCGCGTATTTGGGAAGCGGTGCGTGACAGGGAGGTCGATAGAAATCCTATTTTATATTTAATTATTTTGTTCACTTTTTTTAATTTTTTGTCCACTTATTCTAATATTTTGTCTTCCTATTTTAGAAATTTATAAAATTAAATAGAAATTGTTGAAGGTGGACACAAAGAATGAAAGACAGACAGAAATATTAAAAAGTTGACAAAAGTTGAGTAAGATTGACAGAAAGAGAAAAAATTGAAGAGAAATTGTCTTTGAGTTCATGTGAAAAGATGTTCATGTAAGAAAATCTCTAGAGCATTAAATTTTTTTTTCTAAAGTAGGTAGACAAAATATTAGAACAAGTTGACAAAATAATAGAGAAAGTGGAAAGAATATTTGATACGGTGGACATAATATTTAGCAAGGTGGACAATTATTTTGAGAAGGTGGACTAAAGTTTGAAGAAAGTAAACAGAATATTAGAGGTGTACAAAATTTATAAGTTAAAGATAAATAAATAAATATTTATATGTTGTAAATAATTTTCTAGTTATGAATAAATTGCTAATGATAAATTTTTGGGGAAAAAAAATTTAATGCACATTTAACATTCATTGGGGATGGACAGAAATATAGCATCCTTGTAAAAAAAATTAGACAAAAAAATTATCTCTAAAAAAAATTATCTATGAAAAAAAAAATTATTCACCTTGAAATGAACAAAAATTAGAAGAGAGTGGACAAAAATAGAGCCTCCAAGTCGACCCACACGCCTAACGCGTGACGAGCATTAAATGCTTGTCAGTCTGGTCACTCAAATCAACTTAGACAAGGCATCTAATCAAGAACAACATGAATATTAAAAATTGAGTGGGGACAGGTATCTGTACACACAACCAATTAGATTTAGGGGCTTTTCCACTTTGTTACAAACTAAAGTGACTTTTTCACGTAGAAGTTTCACACTAGAGACCTCAAGACAAATTTCCCAAAAAATATTGTGCATGTAATTTTCTCGAAAAGAAGCCACAAACTACATAATATGTTCATGCAATTAACACCTTATCAATAAAAAAAAAAAAGAAGATTATATTTCTTGAAAGAATCCACAAAATACATAATACATTCTTGCAATTAACACCTTATCAATTAAATGTGTTAATTGCACGGCGCTGTTCGCTGTTCCTTTCTCCCTTCCCCACTTCCCTGTTATCAACTCAACCGGTCCTCTCTTTGCCTTGCCCCGCGCGCACGGGGACAAGGGAACGCCTGTGCCTCTCTATCTTGGTCCCCCCCTCTCTTTTCTTTTATAGCAGCTATCCCCGCTATTGTGCCTGCCATTTATATTGACATTGACGATGAATGATGCTGGCGTGTGTGAACGTGAATGCCTGATGCTCCCTCTTCGTCTTCTTTCCCACTCACCACCACCTTTCTTTATTTGCATTTTTTTAGTCCCCATTTCCTTTTCTCGCGCGTCCACTCTATCTTTCTCTCTCTCCACCATAGATATATAATTGATACCCATGCCCATTTTTATATAACAAGACTTCTCTACTCCTCTCTCTCTCAAAACACTCCATCCATCAACCCATTTCACAACTCTCTCTCTCTCTCTCTCTCTCTCTCTCTCTCTCTCTCTCTCTCTCATCTTCTCCCTTCATACTGTTATTGTTCATGGCCGTGCAAGCCCGATACGCTTTCCTTCCAGATTTCCAGACCATCAGGTGGTGATCATTCAGATGCCATCGAATTTTTTTCAATTCTTTTTCTCTATTCTCCTTTCTGATTTGCGTCGCGCCTAATGTTTCTGCTTGTTCTGTGTTTTCAGAGACCAGCAAATCAACAGCCTTGTCGGACAACAACAGATCGGCAATGGGGCGGTGCTCAGCGATCCGAAGAGCGGCCTGACATGCAACAATGCCTCTGGATCAAGAAAGAGAAACAGAGACACAGCAAACACTGCTGCTGCTTCTGCGATGATTCAACAACAGTTTCAATTTCCCAATCCATTGAAAATTCCAAAAACAGCAACAACAATATCCGTCTCCAACAATAATCAAGAGATTCCTTGCCAGCAAAATCGGCTGCTTGGACCGGCCGGCACATCCACAAGCGGAAGGCTCGTGTCGCAGCACTTCACTGAAATCGACACCCTCATCCACCTTCATGTACAGATACACTGCCCCCCTTGCTTTCTCTCTCTTTCTTCCAAATTTATTTGATCGTTTGTGTTTATATTTTAACGTGCAATTTTTGTGCACAAATTTCAGACTGTTGAACTCAGATCAGGACTGGACGAGATCCAAAAGAGGCACCACACAGAGTTGTTCCAAATATTGGAAGCCCGAGCGGCCAAGAAAATCACCGAAAAGGACGCAGAGATCGGGGGTTTGAAGAGGAAGCAGGCGGAGCTGGAGGAGAGGCTGAAGCAGGCGGCGGTGGAGAATCAGATCTGGTTCGCCGCCGCCAGGAACAGCGAGGCCCTCGTCACGGGGCTCAGGGCCGGCCTAGATCAGGCGCTCCGCGCCGGCGCCGGCGGATGTCACGTGGCGGCCGGCCAGGCGGAGGACGCCGAGTCCTGCTGCGGCGGAGGGGACGACGATGATCGGAAGCAGCTGGGGAGGCGGTGTCGGGTGTGTCGGGAGAGGGACGTGTCGGCCCTGCTGCTACCGTGCCGGCATTTGTGCCTGTGCTCGGAGTGCGAGCCGGCGGTGGGCACGTGTCCGATCTGTTACGAGACGAAAAATGTCGGCCTCCAGGTGTTTATGGAGTGACTGTTGATGGTTTGGGCGCGGGGTCGACGGGATGCGGTCTGGTGGTCCTGCGGGTACCTGTAAAAGTTAATTTTTTTTCCTTTTTTTTTTTTTCGGGTAGCTTTTTGGTTGCTTCTGGCGAGTGAAATTCCAGAAAATTTGTGGTTACTCAACTCTAATTTTTTAATTTTTTTTTTTTTTTTGGATTCGGTAAAGGAATGTTAATGTAATCGGGGGTTAATGGATTTGACTGAAAAAGTAAAATAGAGTTTTGTAAATGGTAATTATGAAAGAGGGTTTTCGCTGTCCTTTTGACAATTCTGAAACTGAAACTGAAACAGATTGGAAATGTCTCCCTCAACAGGGTCGCTGACGTGGCTCCGACTCCTCCGTTTTCTGCAAACAAACAGGTCCTTAGTCCATGTCTCCGCGAGGATGCCACTTTTATTCATTGCAAAATGCAATAAAAAAATTGAAGCAAATAATGCAGTTTTTTTAATTTTAAAAGAAGGCTGTAGGATCTGTTTGTAAACGGAGCAAGTTTCCAATAGAAAATTTCAAGTATTCTCTTTAACCTTTTTGACAGAAATTTGTTGGGACTGCTCTCTCACATACATTGGAAACGAAAATCAATGTTTATCTTGCCAGTTTGTGTTGGTTTATATGTTTCTAAATGGGCCTCAGACTCTGCAGGCTTGCTGATGCAGTTTTAAAATGCAAGTAGAATAACCATTTTAAATGTAAATCAAATGCCAGCAAAACGAAACCAAACGTGTTTGGTGATGGCATAACAATAATTTTTTTTTTAGGGTTTTTAGACATATATTCTTATATCTTTTACATTAGAAATTTACTTTCAAATCTTTGATAATGTTTATATACCCCTCAAATTGTTTTAGAGCTAAAAACTTTTACTGCTGAGTTTTTGGATGTAATAAAAGAAAATTATCTATTATGCATTTATTTTTGTTTTTTAAAAAAATAAAAAATAGAAAAAGAAGCTTCGTCCCCTCCCCCCAATCTCTCCCCTCCGGCCCCTCCTCTCTCTCACTCCTTCCGTTCTCTCTTCTCTCCTCCCATAATCTCTCACTCCTTCTGCCCTCTCTTCTCTCCTCCCGTAATCCCCATCCCCCTCTCTTTCTTCGTGGAAGGAAGAAGAAGAAAGATGCTAAAATTATGATGTTACTTAGAGTATAAAAAGGATAGATTGGACATTTTTTGTGTTTTAACAACAAAAAAAGAGAATATTCTCTTGATTCTCAAACAGTAACAATTAAGTAAATTTTTCTGACTTAAAAGATTTCAGGGGTATATAAACAATATTAATGATTTTGGAGGTGTATTTCTAAATATAAAAGATTTAGAAGTTAAATGTCTAAAAAACCATTTTTCTTATTTTTATTTGGAATTGTCAGTTCAAACTTCAATTCTATTCATATACAGTGGGTCAAAAAAAAAAGTTTGATGCAAATGTACCACTGTTATAGAAACTGATTTAACAAAAACCTTAGGTCCCATTTTAATTAGGTGATGCATAGGTAGCGCTTACTATGGCACTCTCATTTTCAAAATTTGGCCCATTTAAATTTGAGATAAAAAAGAAGAAAATACATGTTTTTATGCAAAAAATTACTTTTTAATTTAAAGATTCTATCGCTTTTCATTCTTTATTTCTTTTTCTTCTTCAAATTTAAATAAACACATACATAGAAGAAGAAATTTTTTTTTTCAACTTTTCATTCTCTCATCTCTTTTTTCTCTTCCAATAATTTTTTTTAAAAGATAGAGGATGGAGGTCACCGTTCAGTTTATATAATTAATTACTCAAAATAAATCTCCCTTCGATAATTGCGATGATTGAACCTGAAATCTCCTCTTTGAGAGAGGGATATTATATCAGTGGGCTAACCCGTTGGTTCTATTCTCTTACAAAAGCTTAACGGGGGCTTTACTTCAGAGATGATAGACCAAAACAAATATGAGAAGGCTAAAGAACCCTGAACTCTCCCCTTCCCTCCTCTAATAATATAGTAGATAATGCGGTTAACAAAGCTATTATCCAATAGGTTTATTGGCCAAATAAGCACCATTGTTTTTTTAGGCAATTGTTCTTCTCATATTTCACCAGGCTAGTCCATGCAAGGACCAAATATTTTTGTTATTCACGTGGGCCCTTGTCAAAATTGTAAAATGTGCAGTGTCTAAATGCAAAAAATGGCCTTTGTGAGAAAAGGCTTACGCGAAGAAGGCTAAAAAAATAGTCTTAGGCAGGGATTATTGTAGGAAGAGAAAGGAGATGAAACCTTGATGAAGCTTATGGAATCCAATTTGGATTCGGACTTCGTTTCTGAAAAGGAGTCGGACTTAATTGAAGTTTCCTAACAGGCGAATTGCTTCTCCTTTTAGGATTTGGATTCCTTTTCTGAGTTGGGGTCAAATCCAATTTGGGTTTTCTAAATCGCTGGGACTTTCTGGCTATAAATATGGGTTAGAACCCTCATGAATTGTATCCCTTGAAGTGTTCCTCTGATATTCCCTTGTATTGATTGTTGAATCAATAAAATCTCTCTCTCCCTTGCACTGAGGACGTAGGCAAATTGTCGAACCTCGTTAAATATTGTGTTTGCTTTCTCTCTTATTTCTTATTCTTCTCGATTGTGTGGGTACTTCTCTGCTGCAATTATCTTGATTGGTGGATTCTTCGCTGGTTGTTGCCTCACATGCAACAAGTGGTATCAGAACAACTCAGGTTCGTCGTGAGATCATGTGTTGATTCCGAGGGGATCAGTTGCTGTTGGCGGAGATCGTGTGTCGATCTCGGAGCAGCGTTGGGACTGTTTGTGGGATCGTGTGTCGATCTCGGAGCAGCATTGGGACTGTTTGTGGGATCGTGTATCGATCTCAAAACAGCGTTTGAATTGCTCGAGGAATCAATTCGGAGGAGTACATCGCTTCGAAAACTCTTCGAGGGCTTCACTTTGAGGTAAAGATCCTATCTTTATCTAGTTTATTTGATCTAACTCCGTTTGTTTTCCGTATTGTTTGAGGAATCAATTGAGAAGATGACTGGAGATAATATATCTACGGTGAAATTCGTGTATCCATATCCGTTGATGATTGATGTGGTGAAGTTTGACGGCAAGAACAACTTCGGTATGTGGAGATGCGAGGTGATGGATGCATTGACGACATCAAACCTCGAAGACACTCTACAGTTGGAGAAAAGGTGTGATTCTACTACTGAAGAAGATTGGGATAAGATGAACTGGACGGCGAGTGGCTTGATCAGGTCTTACTTAACACAAGATATCAAGTATCATGTGTTGCATGAAACATCTGCGAGGTAGCTGTGGGAGATTCTGGAGAAAAAGTATCTAACGAAAAGCATCGAATGACGGTTGCAGTTGAAGATGAGCCTTTATCGTTTCCAGATGAAGAGGGGAATCTCCGTAGATGAATACATGAATAACTACACAAGCTTCTTACAGATCTAGTTAATGTGAATGTGAAGATCGACGAAGAGGATAAGGCGATAATTCTATTGAATTCTCTTCCTGAAGAAGAGTATGAGACCTTTACTCTTACATTGATCAATGGAAGACAATCCCTTAACTATAATGAGGTGTCTGCTGCTCTTGTGAATTATGAAGTAAGGAGGCAGGACATATTGTCTTTTTCAGGGAGCACACCAGCAGAGGTGTTGACGGTAAAAGACAATAGTTCCAATCGGAAGGGCAGAGTTGATCAGGGAAGATCGAAGTCTAGATCAGAATTCAGAGATCTGAAGAAAAACTAGTGCATCTTATGCAAGAAGTTAGGACACTGGAAGGTTGAATGTTCGGAGGCCAAAGATAAGAAGAAGAAGTCGAAGACTGAGGCAAATCTTGCACAGGTGGTTAGACTCATGCCAGTACTTCACAGGCGGATGGATCGGACTCAGACTCATCGATATTTTCTTTCTCTGTTACTACTCCTACTGTTGGTTACTCAGATAATGCTGAGTGGATCTTAGATATATGAGCTACCTATCATATGTGTCCGAACAAGGCCTGATTTTCTAACTTTGAGAAGCTAGATGGAGTTTCGTTATCATGGGTGATGATCATCCGTGTAATGTGGAAGGGATAGGTACAGTCTGTATCAAGATGGATGATGGGATAGTACGAGAACTGAAAGAGGTGAGGTATGTACCTCAACTCAAAAGGAATCTTATCTCTGTTGGCGCTTTGGAAGCGTTGGGTCTTATGATATCTATACGAGATGGTATTCTCAAGATGACAAAAGGCTCAATGGTGGTTATGAAAGGCGTCCGTCGGAACAATCTTTACTACTTGAAGGGTAGTACAGTTACAGGTCAGGTAGAGACTTCTATTTTTCAGATGATATTTTCACACAGGTCTGACAGATGAGGCTCGGACACAGAGGAGAAAAGTCTTTGCAAGCTCTAGCAAAGAAGGGATCATTGGAAGGTGCATCTGCCTACAATATGGAATTGGGTGAACACAGCGTTCTGGATAAGAAAAAGGTGAAATTTAGCACCACTATTCATCACTCTAAAGGTCTTCTTGATTATATTCATGTAAGTATTTGGGGACCTGTTAAGACTGCATCACTTGGAGTTCATAGGTACTTCGTCTCTTTTATTGATAATTTATCTAGGCATTGTTGGATATATCCCATGAGACAAAGATATCAAGTCCTAGGTATGTTGGTGAAGTGGAAGGATATAATGGAGAAGAAGACTGGAAGAAAGATCAAGGAGCTACAAATTGGTAATGTTAAAAGATACAAGAATTAATTCCTACAATTTGGCTAGAACACTGGTATTGGTACTCACTTCACAAATGGATTACATGTGTTGGCTAAGGATATAAATCGTCCTTGCTGGAGAAGGCTCGGTGTTTATTGTCTAATGCACAATTAGACAAATCGTTTTGGGCTGGTGATTGTATATGCTAGCTATCTCATAAATGGATTGTCATCGACTGTGATAGGAGGAAAAACTCCTCTGAAAGTTTGGTTTGAAAAAGCTGCTTAAGATCATGGTTTGTTGCGGGTATTTGAAAGTCCAGCCTACTTTAGTGCCAAAGATGGTAATGTAAATCCGCGAGCAAAGAAATTTGTGTTTTTGGGTGTCAAAAGAAATATGAAAGGTACAGGTTATGGGATCCCGAAAATAAGAAGATTGTGTTGAGTGAGTATGTCACATTTGATGAGACTTCACTGTTGAAGTCTACCGTCTCTCAGCAGGTGGAGAGGACGAAGACCAAGGATGTATCACAGCGGGTGGAGGTTGATGCTACTCCACCATCTCCAGTTGGTTCGGTATCAGTGAGGACTTCACCGGATGTGACACTGGGTGAAGATCATATAGCCCGTTTTGATGCTGAACATGTTGAAGACATTGATGAGAATGTCGAATTATTTGCAGTTATAGGAATCAAGGTAAAGCCACGAAAGTGGGTGAAGAAGTATGAATCTCAAGTTGGTAACCGCGACAAGTTGAAGGTCGTTGTTCTCTATGATGGTAGCTAGGAGGTTCATATGACTCAGCCAGTTCGATTCGCTACTGAAGATTCAGTCACAGGTGCTTGAGCTCGGTGGAGCTCATTTCAATGAACTACGGTTGGCTTGATCCCTTGGGCAAGGTACGTAGGCAGCCGTAAAGGCGCAGCCATTTGGTGATCCAACCCGTATGAATGGTGTATTTGGGTTCTCGAGAAGCTGAGTGGGACTTTACGTAGAGGTGAAGAGTTGGACTTCACGTAGAGGTGAAGTGTTGTGATCTCGATGAATGTTTAATTTTCTGGTGTAAAGATAGTTGAACTTGCATAAGAGGGGTGTGCATCCAGTTTGCTGAAGCCAATGATAGTGTTTGGTGTGCACTACTCAAATTTGGTTGAACCGTCTTGAAGACATATAGACTAGAAAGAGCCAATCAGTTAGAGAGTCAGTGTTAGCTCATGATGGGTTCTTCTTGACGTCATTTGGAATAGAGTTCCATTAAGTTGTTAAGTTGGAGACACGTTCGTTGGTCGGCTCATATGGTATTTCTCGTCGGTGAAGTGATGGGAAGCTATGTATGGTGCATTCCGTTTGAATAGCTGAGCTTAAGTTGGAGGCTTACAATTGATATTGGAGTTTGGTGAGAGTTGCAGGTGGCGACTACAAACTCAATTTGGATCTAGTGAGATTAGTGAAAATCAATTGTAAGTGTGCTGGCGATTCATTTTGAAGGAACTGGTTTCGTCTGTTGGCCTAGTCGGGATCGTGTGTCGATTTTGTCGAGATCGTGTATCGATTTTGTTCAGAGCGCTCAAGTTAAGATCGTGTGTTGATTTCGCCGAGATCGTGTGTCGCTTTTGCCAAGTGTTCATTAGATTTTGGTTCAGATTTGAGAAATCTTCACCGAGGTAGAGAATTGTAGGGGGAGAGAGGGAAGATGAAAGCTTGATGAAGCTTGTGGAATCCAACTTGAATTCGGACTTCGTTTCTGAAAAGGAGTCGGATCTAGTTGGAGTTTCCTAACAGGTGAATTACTTCTCTTTTTAGGATTTAGGTTTCTTCTCTGAGTTGGGGTCAAATTCAATTGGGAATCCCTAAATCCCTGAGACTTTCTGGCTATAAATATGGGATAGAGCGCTCATGAATTGTATCACTTGAAGTATTCCTCTAGTATTCCCTTGTATTATTGTTGAATCAATAAAATCTCTCTCTCTTACCCCGAGGACTTAGGCAAATTGTCAAACCTCGTTAAATATTGTATTTGCTTTTTCTCTTGTTTCTTATTTTTCTTGATTGTGTGGATACTTCTCTGCTGCATCTATCTCGATTAGTAGATTCCTCGCTGGTTGTTGGCTTGTGCACGCAACAAGGATTATTGTGAAATATCCATGTGGGAGTTCGAATTGATCTTATTTAGATGGATATTGGACAATAGTCCTTCCATAATTTCTGTCAGTAGTTATCCATATCTTCACAAAAAAGGAAAAATAAAATTTTTTTTTGGCTAGTTCTACAAAAACTATCATAAACTATCACTGCTTTCTCAGAAAACATTCTAAACTATCAAAATCTTAAAATAATACTACTAACTATACTTTTCACACTTTAGTATCTAACGACGTTAAAGATTGTAATTAAAAGACCTAAATGCCTTTACCCTTTAATTAAAAAACATAAATCCCTACATCTCTCTCCTCCCTCCCTCTCTCCCTCCCTCCCCCAATCTCTCTCGCTCTCCCTCCTCCTACCATCCTCGACCTCGACCTCCACTCCCCCCCACCCGTCGTAACCGACCTCGCCCTCCCTCCCCAATATCCTCCCCCCCCCTTGATCTTCCTCACTTCGATGGTTGACGGTTGGAGCACGTTGAGGGATATGGTGTATGGCTTGCTGGTTTCTAGTGTCGATCGTGAGGACTAGGTAGTCCTCGAAAGGCAAGAAGAGGACTTCATTCCAGAAGGGACTGGCGTTAGCAGCAGAGGCACATGGCCTGGTTTTATGAACTTAGCTGCCGAGCTGGGCCTTGACGAAGAGCTTTGGCTGCTGCTGCCGGTTCCTATTGTTGCTCGGTTAAATATCCTAGACATCGATTATTTTGACGCGAAGCTACTAGAGCTTGGGCGAGACGTAGACATTCGACCGGATGTTCGTGGAACCTTCATCGTCGACAACAAAAACAACATCGGAGTGCCAGGCGTCCACAAACGCCTCGTTCGCCTGCGTCCCCATCCTGATGACGAAATTTAAAATTTATATTATCGTCCTTAGATCTAATTTGGTGATTTAGATTTAATTAAAATTTAACTAGAATTTAATTAGACAAAACCATATTTTATACGTGTTATAATAGGGACATTTTGGGCATTAAAAACATGTGATAATCATGTGACAGACCTGTAGACGGTGCACTGACGAAAGGTAGTGTTTTGAGAAATTTTAAGGATAGTTGGTGGTATTATTTTGAGATTTTAATAATTTAAGGTGTTTTCTGAAAAAATAGTGATAGTTTATGATATTTTTGTAAAGTTAGCTAAAAATATTAAAAGAGTAAACCATATCCTTTGATTGTTCATTACTCCCATCAGTCTCGTACCATTGAAAATCTTGATTTTCATGAGAAAAATCATGTACGCAGTTTCAGCTGAAGAACAAGGTAGGGATTTTGACAAGTGGTTATAAATGTCTGTGATTATAACTTATAAGAGGTAATTGGAAGGGAAGAAGAGAGAGAGAGAGTTAATGTTTTATTACGGTTTAAAGTTTTTAACTTGCTTTTTTATATAGAGTCTTTAGAATTTTGTTACATTACAACGTGTTTTTTGATTAGTATAATAAGAATTATGGGTTTTAATAAAAAAATATAAAAAAGAATAGAAATTAAACAAAATATAAATTGTTTGAATTATTAAGGGCATCTTAAAAATTATTGAGTCATATAGAGTGTTTTTTTAACTTTTTTTTATAATTTATGGTCCACATGAGAAAATATATGAGGCATAATCTCTGTAAAATTTTAAACCCGCAACCCCAAACACGTCCCAATACAAATGTATGTTACATGCTTTACAATGTAGTATTTTGGTTAAAAAAAGTCTACTCATGTAATCTTATTAATTGCCCATTTTTTAACATCAAAGAATATAAAAATTAAGGTATAACTCCTCTTTCTCTTCATATTTTTAGAATTGTTTGTTAATATCTTATTAATATTATCTGAATCCAATCTGAATCCAAAAATATGATTATTGAAAGACGGGTGTGCGCTAAAATAAACAAACATTGACATGATAACACTTATATCCGCTCTATATCGATTGATAAATGCATCCTTATCTGTATTGTAAATGGACACACATATATTATGTTAGACGGAATAAATATGCTTTGATACCAATTGTTGTTCCCGCATATCAACATTGTGGAACGTTGCAATAAGACAATCTTGTAAAAAAAACTATTGTAGAGCAAACTAGCAATATCAAGACAAAAAGTAAAAAAGAATATGAGGATTTAACGTGATTCAGTTCAAACTTGACTTACGTCTACGGAGAGAGAACTTGAGAGAGTTTTATTAATAAACTTGGTACAAGAGGTCTAACCATTCTCTTGATTCCCACAAGAATATTCACCTTCCTCCTGAATTCCACAAGATTACAAGAGTATACCTTCTCTTTATGCATCGTCACCTTTCTCTCTCTTTCTTGGCTTCCTGTGATCTTCTTCAAGATACAATTTACTAAGTTATAATCTATATTTATAGAGTTTTACAATACAAACCCTATTCTAACTCTGATCAATGCTTAAAGAACTCGATCAATCCTTATAGGAGTTGATCTCTTTGATCTAAAAGAATTCTAGACCCTTTAAACTTTAGAAGTAAACTTTATTGAATAGAATCTGAATCTTTTGAACTCCATCAGAAAAGAAAACTCGCACCTTCTCTGTTCACGCTTCAGAACTGCAGACTAGGCAACTGGTCCTCAGACGAGTCGACTAATAGCTTTTATAAGTCGACTAACTGTAATCTTCGCCTTCTCTATGTCTGTCTAGTCGACTGTATAGTCGATTGGTCTGAGCATTAATTGACTATACAGTCGACTAATCTGCTTCTGGTTGATTTGCTTCTTCTTCTCCAAGTCATCATCTTCTCCAATTTGATTGAATCTTCTTGGGTCATCATCTCTTCTTAAAAATAAGACAAAATCCCAACAATTTTCACCTTGACTTGATTTTTCAAGCCTTTAGCAAAACATTTTGAAACTTTGGATTAATACTCTAATTTTTTTCTTGATTGTAATCGTACCTTGAAGTCTTTAACTCCTTCCTCCTCTCCCCAGAGGCTTTGACTGAATTACCATCTAGCCTTGGGTCATGCAACTTTTCTTCTTTTTGTAATATTTTGATCTGGTTCACGTCTCATTGCAGTTTTCTTGAAGTTCCACCTCGTAATGAGCTCTCAAGCTTATCCCTGAAACTCTGCCTTGAACTTTTCTTTCTTCAGCTTGTGTATTCCTCTACACTTCTCTTTTTTCAGGATTACCCTGTCTCTTTGGCTAATCATGACGATGCATTATCGCATTTGTATCTGATATCATTCTTCATCGCACCCCTATGGATATTAGGCTATACTGTGCCTCTGGGACATATCAGACCGCTTTCAGAGCTTGCATCTTCCCATCTCTTTATGTAATATTGACTGTTCCAGTGCCGATGATCTCGCACATCGAGCCATCCACCATTTTGATAGTCTCTTCCTCCTTTACAACCAAGGAGTTGAACATCTCCTTATGGGAATATATATGAAACATACTACCAGAGTCAAATATCTAGCTTTTACCTTGAGAAGTATTGTCTTCAACGTAGGAAGCCATTAATACTTCGGTATTAGCACTGCTCATTGCTACATCTGTCTCCACAGCTTGCTCCTTCTTCTTCAACCACTCTTACTGATGCTTGCAATTTTTGTTTCAGTGACCTTCCTGTTGATAAAATTGAGCCGCTTCGACGAGCCAAGACTTTTCTTTTCTCTTTTTGCCTTCCTTCCCATAGCCACCAAACTCGATCCTTCCTACTCAACATGATTTGGTATTTTTCTGATCTCATTAGATAAGAGAGTTGACGTGACCTCCGTCACGATGAGAGTTTCATTACAGTAGAGAATGATGATAATGATGTGGTCATATGACTCCAGAAGCAAACTGAGAAATATCATCGCTTTGTCCTTCCCATCGATCTTGACATCAACTAGTAGCTCGCTGATGACCTTATTAAAGAAGTTTAGATGCCAATACCGTTGTTCCTTTCTTTATTTGTAGCCCATATAGTTGTTTTTGGAGATACAACTTGTTGGAGAGACTCTTTGTCACATACGACATTTCTAATCTTGACCACAAATCTGTAGCCGTTTCTTCATCCATCACATTGTAAATGATCTCGTCTGCGAGACATAAGTGGATCGTGCTTGCCGCTTTCAAATTCATATCTGATGTACCTGTAGGTTTTGCAGACTTTTCCTACTTGGTCTTGTGAAGACCTTATTGCACTTGCAACGCCTTCACCCTCTTTTGTCATAAACAGAAAATTTCTTTACCATTGAACTTCTCGACCTCGAACTTGGTCGCAAAAATTTTAATATTCGGCATATCGCCTTATCGTTAACCTTTAGGTCTGATACCTATTATTAGGTGGAATTAATTTGCTTTGATACAAATTGTTGTTCCCAGGATTGATGTTGTGGAACGTGACAATTTGACAATACTTGCAAAAAAAAATTATTGTAGAGCAAACTAGCAATACCAAGACAAAAGAGTAGAAAAGAACACGAGGATTTAACGTGGTTGATCCAAACTTGACCTACGTCCATAGAGAGAACATGAGAGAGTTTTATTAATAACTTGGGTATATGAGATCTAACCTTCCCCTTGATTTTCACAAGAGTATTCACATTCCCCTTGGATCCCATAAATTACAAGAGTATATCTTTTCTCTATGCAACGTCACCTTACTCTCTCTTTCTTGGCTTCCTGATATGTTCTTCAAGATATAATATATTAGGTTATAATCTATATTTATATGCTTAAAGAATTTGATCAATTTTTCTACGAGTTGGTCTCCTTGATTTAGAAGAATTTTAAGCTCTTTAAACTTTGAAACAAAATTTCATTGAATAAAATCTGAATCCTGTTCAAACTCTATTAGAAAAGAAAACTAGTACTGCCTTTGTTCACGCTGCAGAAAGGCAAACTAGTCGACTAGTCGATAATAGCTTCTATAAGTTGATCAAATGTAATCTTTTTGTCACGCCCCGCTTCCCAAAATACGTAGAAACGACACGCGACGAGAGTCGATGACGTAAATGCGCAAGAAAAATACCCCATATATACATGATATGCCTAAAGTAACCTGAGCAAATTATATAAATCAACTAAGATGACATGATGACCGCTACAATATAACATATAATTTATCACATAATAAGATAAAAGAAAGGCAGGAACAATACCAAAGATCAGATGTCCAAGCAAAGAGAATTCTGCGCTCCTACTGATGCTCCTCCAACACGTGTGAAACTCTCCAAATATCTGATCAACAATAAAACATATATAGACCTGGATATGCAATACTCCTCAGAAAATTCTCAATGAGTGTGTAAAATGAGGGAAGGTGCACGTGCATATTTCATGTAAGCATACTATAATACTACTATAAGATATACTGAATAAGAAATAGTATGAACGCAATAGCATACTGTACATAGCCAAACAATCATGAGGATAATATTTAATAAATCATATATACATTTAGGTGCCATTCATTACATATATATAACTGGTGAATACATAACAGTCTACAATGTCATATGTAAGGTTTAGTTCTGTTATTAATTATGTTAGTAAACACCAATTACCACATGCAGTGAACACATCCCTTACTACGCCTACTACATATGACAATTGGGGTCTTATATTATTGAAATTGATTAGTGCAGGCATTATCTATGTTTTAGATGGGTTATGTATATAACCAGAACAGCGACCCAGACAGCTGGCGCTGAACCATACCCTACCGCTAGATGACAGTCAATAACAGTAAACAGTAACTCACTGAGGAACAGTGGAACAATAATAGATGGAATGCCACTCATCCTCCGGAACCCTGCAGTGGAACCGTATCTCGGCTGCACAACCTGAATTCTAGGTCCACCCATAATACAAACGTTATCTCCTCCATCAATTTCTCCAATCTCGGTATAAGTTGTCCAATTATATTATTATTTAAATCAAATTATATTCATATTTATATTATTATTTAAATCAAACAATATCCATATTACCTAGATTACTGGGATAATACAGTAACAGTAACAGTAACTGTGACAATAGCAGTGGACAATAGTGGTAACAATATGAACAGTACCTGTGTAAACGATGAAATAGTAGAACAGTACCACAGTGTTACGATCTGACAATATTAAATTTTGGTAAAAGAAATTATATTAATAACATGACATGTACTAACTCTGCGATATGCAGTCTTAACAAGGACTATCAAGATCTTTTCCTTATTACTAGGACATTACAATAATATATCTCTTTAACTCTTGATCTCAATAACATCACCAATAACACCACATATTAAATTTATTATCAATAATCTGAGAGAATGGAACTCCCCGTCCCCAGAATACATACTTATATCCGTTTTTTTATTTTTTTGATCGTATTTTCTATTTTCTTCCATATTTATTTTTAGTTTGTGATTATTTATATTATTGCTTGGTATTGCATCGGTATTCGTGGACTCAGAGTCAGCTCGAGTTTGAACTAGGGTCTTGATCTTAGTGTACTGCTCGATTTGATGTTTCTGATAGTCAAATTTGATCGATTTCCATTTCAAAGATTATTTTTCAATATTTTAGATTTTTCATGATTGTTTAGAATTTTTCCGAATTATTTTATAAAATCTTCAAAATCGGTATCGATCAATATCAACGATGGACTCTCAGATTTTAATTTATAAACAGAGTTGAATTTTTGAAATCTTCTTTAAAATTATTGTTCAGAATCATACTTTCTATCTTAAAATATTTTTGGAGATTTTTCTGAATTTATCAAAATTCGACCCAATTGGTGTCGACTGATATTGCTGGTTGATTCCAAGATTTTTAATTTATAAATGGGATTGAATTTATTGAACCCAATTTCATCTTGTACCTCAATGTAATATTTTCTATTATAAAATTTTTTTAGAGATTTTTCTGAAATTATTAAAATTAGGCATCATAAAATAATACTGGTGTTTTTTACCCAAATTCGTAGCTTTGAATCAGATAGTTCTCTTTTCCTTTCTCTTTTCTTTTCTTTTCCTTTTTCCTTTTACTTCTTTTCCTTTCCTTTTTTTCTTTTCTTTTCTTCTACTTTCTTCCACCTACTTCCACAACTTTCTTCCACCTTCTCTCTTCTTCCTTTTCTTTTCCTTATTTTTCTCATTTCTTTTCCTTCTCTCTTTTCTTTCTTCTTCCCACAGTCGACATCTGAGAGCTCCCCTCCCCCCTCTCAAATTCTCTTTATTTCTCACTCTCTACTCCATCACTCTCTTCAATCTTTCTTCTTCAATTGGGCCGACTACCAGCCCTTCCGGCCGATCCGTCGCCGCGCTCTCCACCAGCGAGGCCCCAACTCCGGCCGTCCCCTCCTCCCGGCAGCCATCCCTGAAGGTTCACCTAGAGGGGGGGTGAATACGTGAAGGCTAATCTAATGATCACTTAATGCCTAATAATGCGAATAATGCGGAAGCTAAAAACAATTATGACCTAATTAAAACTTTTACACTAAACACCACGTATAACCAAAGAGTGTTGCCGAATTCCCGATGAAGGGCTCTGGACAAACTCCTCTAGATTCCCCTTGAATAGGTTGAGGTGCCGCGTTGGCTCTCTTAGTTGAATACAAGTGTTAGCAAACAATCCCAAGCAATATATCAATATGAGCACAAGGAATATATCATGCATATAAATGTAAAGACAATAATTGAATGCAAGATATAAACAAGTAAGGGGGAGAGAGAGAGAAAAGGCAATCGCAAACACAAGGGTATGTTTCGAGGTTCAAGCACACTTGCTCTACATCCCCGCCTTCGACACACGAAGGATTTCCACTATGCAAGATCCCAATGGATCTCTCCTCGGTGCCGCAACACCTACAAGCCCTCGGACTCCCTAGTCCCGTACACACGCAAGCCCACCGGCTCGCCGAGGCCGCACCTCAAACAAGAAGAGTTCGCACCCGAACCCTAAACAACCACGAGCACACTTGCCCGTCTCCTCAAGGAACAAAGAAAAGATCTTTGGTGATCTAAACACTTTGATCACCAATACAAACTCTCACTACAACACTCCTATAAGATGAATAGCTCAATGGATGCTCAAGTGTTTGTGTGAGAAAACAAGGAAAGAATCTTTGGTGAAAAACTCAAGAAATTCTCTTTTACACTCTTGGTAAAACTTTCCTTTAGATAGGAAATATTTGCTCTCTATTTTGTGGAGAAAAACTTCTGAAAAGAGTGGGAAAAACTGGCTCTAAAAACTTCTCCAAATCTTAAAGAAAATAGCCCCCAAATGACCCTTTATATAGAGTCTGGAAAACTAGCCGTTGGGGCACTGTCAGGCCTGCCGGTCGACCGGGTCGGTCGACCGCCAACGGTCAGAAATCAGACCGTTGGAGCCACGGTCGACCGCCCGGGTCGACTGAGCAACTGGAGCAGAGAGTCGAACTCTCTGTCGGTCGACCTGTACGGTCGGCCGAACTTTCCAGAGAGCTCTGCTCTCTAGAGCGGTCGACCCGTACGGTCGGCCGTCCTCCAGTGCACAAAGGCGTGCACATCTGTGCACATCGGTCGACCGGTCCGGTCGGCCGACTCCAGGATTAGTCGACTATAAAGGTAGTAAGTCGACTTATCCGAAGCCTGAAACAGTTTTCTGGGATTAAAAAGTTAGTCTTTTTGGCTCAAAAAAATCCCATAAAATAATTAAAAATCTACAAAAATAGTTTTACCAATATACTTTGATATACAAACATGCTTGCACAAAATCAAGGCATGTCATAAAAGATTGAACTATTTTTGTAACTTGGAAATATTTGTCTCATTGATAAAAACTGTATTTTTCAAAACATGTTTTTTCAAAACATCTTCAAATAAAAACTAGATATTTTGAACTCATTAAAGCATAGTGTGTATGGATATGATCCACTACACAAATAAGATGAAATATCTAAGTTTTTGACATTAAGCTGGTTTTGGTTAAAAGATATGTATACATGAAAACCAAAATCAACAAAACACTTGAAATCTTCACTTGAATACATGTTTGGATTTTGGTTAAAATTCTTTTCTAAAACAAACTAAATCAAGAGTGTGTGTGTGTAAATGTACTTGAGCAATCCACCAACTACTCTATCCTTTACATTTTATCTAAAATAAAAACAAAATCTTATACCTAGACACAAGTCTTCATCTTCTTGAAGTCTTCTCTTGAAGGCTTCTCATCTTCTTGACTTGGTCCAAGCTTGATCCAAAAAGCTCCTTGGATCACACCGTGCTAGCTCCAAATCTTGACATTTTATCCTTTGTTGAGCTATGCACCTACTAAGATCTTGATAATAAATCTGTCACTATTTAAACACAAGATCATTAGTAAACATAACTTCATGAGTTGATCATCATCAAAACTAGGGTGATAGGCCTTTGGGCCAACAATCTCCCCCTTTTTGATGATGACAAAACTCATGAAGTTATATATGCATGGATTAAAGTAAAGCTTCAAAGAAGCTCCCCCTTAACTCATGCATACCAAATGAATAATAGATATGGCAATGAGGCACATGGATATGTATGCAAGTATGAAGATAAAACATGCAACAAGCATAAATCAAAATCTTTTTCTCCTATTTGCAATAAAAAAATATATATGCATAAATATAAATCTTATTCAACCATGCATATAAACTCAAAATTTTTCTCCCCCTTTTTGTCAATCATCAACAAAGGGGTCAAAGAAAAGTCAAATCAAACAAAATTTTCTCCCCCTTTTTGTCAAAAAAACAAAGAGATCAAGAAGGGGTAATACAAATCAATCAATAAAGATTTATATGCGATATACATTCATGAAGAGGAAAACGCTAAGTTAGCTTCCCTACACATATACATTACATGAAAGAGGGATGACAAGCCCTAATTCACATAACGCATATTATGTAATGCATAAGAGGAGATGTGAAGCTCCCCTACACACGTATATCATATAAAGAAGAGTTGTCAAGCTCCTCAATTTATAATATACTCAACATGAATCTATATGTAGAAGAGATGTTAAGCTCTCCTTGCATATAGGAAATACATATCAAAACATTTTTTTAATTTTTCTTAAACAACATTTTTAAAGGTATCAGAGCTCTTGTAAAACAATCAAATTTTAAGATACCTAATTGAAAATAATCATTATTATAAAACATATTGATACCAATTGAAATTTAATAAATATGAAGTTGAAGCATTTGATATCAATGGTAAACATAATGATCAAAAATTTTATTTTTCATCATAAACTTTGTGCTTTTAAAAAAGTGAACCAATTGAAAGTTAAGCACATGAAACTCATATATATGTATAAAATGAGTATACCAATTAACATTGATACATACATATATAAGAAAACAAAATATGAGTATATACAAAAATTATCTATTTAGATACCAATTGAAAGAATCCAATGATACCAATTGACATAACAATAAAATTAAGTATATAACTCATATAACTACCACCCAATGAAGTTCAAGATCAAAATGTTTTTCTCATAAAGCATACATGAACATGATCTCCCTTCCAACCTCCCATAGATGGTAGGGGGTTTCAAAAATAGATTTGAAAAATAAGCTTTGTTTGAAAAACTCTACCAAATTAAGAACAATTAACTAGTTAAAATAATTTTTGAAAAACTAGTTAAAGATCCTTCAAAAACATGAAATCAAAGCATATGTATTTCATGAATCATACTAAATACATAAAAGTTCAATCACTCATAGTTCATAAAGCTCAAAATTATCTTGAAAAGTAAAAGATGAGTGTTCAAAGGTTATGTAAATAGCATATTCATGAAAATAGACATTGAAGCTCAATCAAACATGAATCTCATTTTTAGACAAGACATGAAATTTTTTTTTATTTATTAAAAATAAATCATGAAATTTTTTTATTTTTCATCTTAAAATAAACTTCAAGGTATATGTATGATTTATCCAATCCTAACAATACACATACATATCCCAAATATAAAAGAGTCTATTAAATGTATTTGCATGAAAGCAAGAGACTCACAGGTATACATGTATATTTATTAGATTTGAATTAAAAATACATATACATGAAGTAAAGCATAAAATAGGCAAAACATGTATAAAAGAGAATCATCAAAACTAGTCTATACATATGCATATAGTGGATACAAATGAGCATGAAGTTCAAATATATATGAGTCAATTGTAGTTCACTATTCATATATGTATAAATGCAAGTTTGACACATTCTACATCTAAGCATGTAAATACCACATGAAGCACACAAATCATAAAACATGAACATGCTATGAATATTATAAATGAACAAGCATGAATATAAAAAGTAGGAGTTTAGAGATTGATACCAACTCCAAAGCTCCAAAAATGGTGGTCTTTCCACCAAAGCTCCTTGATAGTGATGCATCCTAAAAGTATGTCCATCATGTCCAAGTGCATCCACTACCAAGGCACCGATCCTCTCACGTTTTGTGAGAGCCCTCACCTACATCAAAAGCAAATGGTGGGGGTTTTGGTACCCATATTTTCTTGGGTCCACGGGGGTTAGCATTTAATGGAACCCAACAATTTTTCTTAGCAAAATTTAAAGCATATATCTTATCATAACAAAATTTTGCTAAATGGCTTTTGCGGCCACAATGTGTACATTTGTACACCTTAGGATGCTTATGTGAATGTTTGTGATCGTGTTGTGCAACATAAGCAAATGCATGATGATGTGCATGAACATGTGGAGTTTGTTTCTTTGCAAACAAAGACTCCAATTTAGAATGGTTGAATGCACATGAGCTCAAGGTTGAGCTCAAACAATTAATTTTATTTTTCAAAAGACTAATCTTACTATCATCAATGGTGGCATGTAAAGACATGTGAGATAAAGAGTCATTTTTCTTCTCTTTAAAAACTTTTTCTTTTTCTTTTTCAAAAATTTTCTTTTTCAAAGAGTTGTTTTCTTGAAAAACAATTTCCTTTTGAGTTTCCACCAAAATAATTTTATCTTTCAAAATAGTGTTTCCTTCACATAAATCATTTAACTTAGACAAGAGGGAAACATTTTCATTTTTCAAAAACTCATTTTCTTTTTCTAAACATGCAATTTTAGAGTTAAATGAGTCTTGTTCTATATGCATGCAATCCAATTTCTTTTTCAAATTTTTATTATCTTTCTTAATCATGTCATATTTTTCAAGCAATAATTGACAAAATGTAGAAAGCTCTTCATATGACATGTTATTATCCTCATCCTCGGATTCGGAAGTTACCTCAAGGGGGTTATCCCCTTGGACCATATAGCACACGTTGGAGGTGTCGCTTCCAACGTCCGAATCACTCCCTGCATAGTATTGATCTTTTTCACCGAGGGAGATGAGGGTATTCCAAACTACAAAAGCCGAATCAAAGTTAGAAACTCTAGATAAATAAATATCATCTAGGGTAGACTTTAAAGCATTAAGGGCTTTTGCATTAACCTCAAAATTCTTACCATCTAAACAATATGCATTATTAGTAGTGGCAAGATAAACATGATAACCTAGGACTTTGAGGTACAAGGACATCTTCACCTTCCATATATGGATGTTAACAATGTCAAACATGGGTGGTGACATGAAGTCCATGGTGTGTGCACAAAAATATTGTGATTAGCCTAAAATGAGGATTTTTTACTCTAGGTTGTTAGACCCAATCAGAGTACCAAGCTCTGATACCAATTGAAGGTTCACCTAGAGGGGGGGTGAATAGGTGAAGGCTAATCTAATGGTCACTTAATGCCTAATAATGCGAATAATGCGGAAGCTAAAAACAATTATGACCTAATTAAAACTTTTACACTAAACACCACGTATAACCATAGAGTGTTGCCGAATTCCCCGTGAAGGGCTCTGGACAAACTCCTCTAGATTCCCCTTGAATGGGTTGAGGTGCCGCATTGGCTCTCTTGGTTGAATACAAGTGTTAGCAAACAATCCCAAGCAATATATCAATATGAGCACAAGGAATACATATAAATGTAAAGACAATAATTGAATGCAAGATATAAACAAGTAAGGGAGAGAGAGAGAGAAAAGGCAATCGCAAACATAAGGGTATGTTTCGAGGTTCGAGCACACTTGCTCTACATCCCCGCCTTCGACACATGAAGGATTTCCACTATGCAAGATCCCAATGGATCTCTCCTCGGTGTCGCAACACCTACAAGCCCTCGGACTCCCTAGTCCCGTACACACGCAAGCCCACCGGCTCGCCGAGGCCG
The DNA here is from genome assembly GCA_038442645.1 of Agave tequilana. NCBI lineage: Eukaryota > Viridiplantae > Streptophyta > Magnoliopsida > Asparagales > Asparagaceae > Agave > Agave tequilana. Next base: position 52,493 of record JAVJIF010011441.1, read on the forward strand.
CACCTTAAACAAGAAGAGTTCGCACCCGAACCCTAAACAACCACGAGCACACTTGCCCGTCTCCTCAAGGAACAAAGAAAAGATCTTTGGTGATCTAAACACTTTGATCACCAATACAAACTCTTACTATAACACTCCTATAAGATGAATAGCTCAATGGATGCTCAAGTGTTTGTGTGAGAAAACAAGGAAAGAATCTTTGGTGAAAAACTCAAGAAATTCTCTTTTACACTCTTGGTAAAACTTTCTTTTAGATAGGAAATATTTGCTCTCTATTTTGTGGAGAAAAACTTCTGAAAAGAGTGGGAAAAACTGGCTCTAAAAACTTCTCCAAATCTTAAAGAAAACAGCCCCCAAATGACCCTTTATATAGAGTCTGGAAAACTAGCCGTTGGGGCACTGTCAGGCCTGCCGGTCGACCGGGTCGGTCGACCGCCAACGGTCAGAAACAGACCGTTGGAGCCACGGTCGACCGCCCGGGTCGACCGAGCAACTGGAGCAGAGAGTCGAACTTTCTGTCGGTCGACCCGTACGGTCGGCCGAACTTTCCAGAGAGCTCTGCTCTCTGGAGCGGTCGACCCGTACGGTCGGCCGTCCTCCAGTGCACAAAGGCGTGCACATCTGTGCACGTCGGTCGACCGGTCCAGTCGGCCGACTCCAGGATTAGTCGACTATAAAGGTAGTAAGTCGACTTATCCGAAGCCTGAAACAGTTTTCTGGGATTAAAAAGTTAGTCTTTTTGGCTCAAATAAAATCTCATAAAATACTTAAAAATCTACAAAAATAGTTTTACCAATATACTTTGATATACAAACATTCTTGCACAAAATCAAGGCATGTCATAAAAGATTGGACTATTTTGTAACTTGGAAATATTTGTCTCATTGATAAAAACTGTATTTTCCAAAACATGTTTTTCCGAAACATCTTCAAATAAAAACTAGATATTTTGAACTCATTAAAGCATAGTGTGTATGGATATGATCCACTACACAAATAAGATGAAATATCTAAGTTTTTGACATTAAGCTGGTTTTGGTTAAAAGATATGTATACATGAAAACCAAAATCAACAAAACACTTGAAATCTTCACTTGAATACATGTTTGGATTTTGGTTAAAATTCTTTTCTAAAACAAACTAAATCAAGAGTGTGTGTGTGTAAATGTACTTGAGCAATCCACCAACTAGTCTATCCTTTACATTTTATCTAAAACAAAAACAAAATCTTATACCTAGACACAAGTCTTCATCTTCTTGAAGTCTTCTCTTGAAGGCTTCTCATCTTCTTGACTTGGTCCAAGCTTGATCCAAAAAGCTCCTTGGATCACACCGTGCTAGCTCCAAATCTTGACATTTTATCCTTTGTTGAGCTATGTACCTACTAAGATCTTGATAATGAATCTGTCACTATTTAAATACAAGATCATTAGTAAACATAACTTCATGAGTTGATCATCATCAAAACTAGGGTGATAGGCCTTTGGGCCAACAATCCCCACTCCGACATCCCTCATTTCCCCCTCTCTCTAATTAAATCCCTCTCTATCTCTTTCTACATCTTCTTTCTTTCTCTTCCTTCCCATAATCTATGCCTCCTCCTCTAACCTAGCTCCATCGCCGGCTACCACCACCAATAGCACCACCTCAACCACCACCCCCTCAACTCCATCACCCACTATCAATATCCACCACCTCCACCTTTATTTCCCCATCACCACCACCAAACACCAACATCACCATCATCAACCACCTTTACCTTCCACCAGCCTGTTCCTTCGTATGCATAAAAATAATACGACATGCACACACAACATTACATACACATCAACTATCAAGGTCACACACACAGTGTCAGTTACATTGTGATATACTTTTTTCAATCGCCAATCATGTGATTGATATACCACACACGATCAAGTTCGTGTAACTATCCATTACATGAACACATTCAGACACACATACCACTTGCATTTATCATTCATTCAACGACGCATCAAATAATTAATTACATTCTCAATACTCGTCCTTGGTCATATGATTAGTTCTTTTAACTAGTTATGATTCTTATTTACATATTAGGTATTTGGTGAAAGAAATTGACTACACTGCTTATCCATGATCAGAGTCTTAGCATGCTTTAAAGTTAATAATAGTCCACTAGATTCACACTTACACACATCATTTATTTCAGTAGGAATTATTATTTGAAAATGAGAGTGCATACTTCACTAGTCATCAATCATATCACTCAATAAACCATCATTAACAAGTTATCAATTATATATGGTTATATGATATATATCACAATTGTATATGTACATGTACTACATATAACTATATCCTTAGAAATTAGGTAATAATCATAATTGGCATATTTCGGTTAGATCATTGGTCTATTAATTGATAATTGTAACTCAATCCATATTCATTTCTACTTAATATTCATACTTGAGCACTAACTAGGCCGTCACCCTATAATCGTACACTCATATTGTACAAATTAGAGATTAAGGTTGATCGAGTTTGGATTAGTTAGTAGTGAATTCATCACTGGATTTTCTAGTTTACTTACTTTATTTTCATAGATCCACTACATCTATTATTCAAAGTAGTCCATTTTCTTAGTTTATATATATTACTTTAGAAGAGATACCGATTATTCAGTATTGGTCTAGCAACAGTTATTATGGTTGGTTCGATATTAATATCTACATTTAGACTTCTGATTTTGGTTACTATCCCAATAAGGTTCAATTTCATGGTTCACGATTAGTTACAGTTTTACTTATCAACAGCTTGTTTATCTCATAAATTTCTAAAATTCATTTGGAATAATTGATTATGTATAATTTTTTCTATATGCTAACTTGCCTCATCAGACTATGACGAGTTCCTATTTTATTCATACTAAGGTTAACACTAAAATAATAGATAATTATTACACCAAACAATTTATTACTCACCATGGGATACTACCATTTAAGTTTCCTCTTTACTATCATACCAAGACATGGATACTTAGTTTTCATTTAGGGATTACATGCCAATAAGAAGTCTTAGACCATTATGCGGGATATATTTTACACCACCTGAAATCAAGGAGTCAAACTCAGAAAGAGATCAACACTTATGTATAGTTAACATTCTCCTTCTGATCAACACGAAAGATTATGACATAATTTGAATATAATATCCATACACACCAACCTTTCCCTAACTTGGAACCAGTAAAAGGTAAATGAATTACTTTCATCGGCAATTTTCAAATAGATTTCTCAAATTTAGTCAATTCAATAGTAGAAAATAGTTTAATTTAATTTCTAATGATTTAACAATTTAAATCAGTCTGTTATTAGAACATTTTATTCTCTCATAGAAAAGCAAATTGTAAGTATAATTAAAACATTCATATAAATCGATGTCAGAAAGTTGACCCACTATATTGGGTGCTACACTGTACCAGGCATCATTCACACCCATAAAAGAATCTAATATTATTAGCACTGCAAAAGCTTTCTTCTAACAAATTCAAGGATCAATGACTTACATGTCTCATTATCATGGACGAAACTAATTTTTTTTTCATTCGGTTAGGCAACTCAATCAACTTGGCTATCCTTCTTAAGCTTTGAAATGTCTGACCTAACCCCTTTCACCTTCAACCCAGCTAATCCACACATTAAAAATTTATAAAATAAAAACTAGTTTAAGCTTGCACACTAGGGCCCCTCTTTATCCTACATTAAGAAGAACCAATTTTCAGCTTATCTAGAAACTAGAAGTAACTAATGATTAATGCAAGCTATCCATATCCCACAAAAAGACTATTTCTTGTTAATTGTGTTTAGTATATGTTAGTTCTTTAGGTACGTGATTTAAAAACTATTGCTATAGATGGTTCACCATCAGGTTCACGACATCAAAATTGTTGGTCACAGATGTTTTATTTTTTGGACATGACACAATTTTAGGATCTCTGAAACAGGTGTGTACACACATACACAACTAGTCAATAAAATTTTGAACAATGTTAACAGAAGTAAAAGCTTGATTCGAATAAGGAGTTATCTTGTTCTCACTCCTACATTAATTAATGATGACACTCTTGATTTCTGAAATTATTAAGTTGTAGATACTCTCATGAAATAAAGTATATAATGTTATGTTTCAATCAAGAAGGAATTTCTTAAAAATATACTTAATTGAATCTTATAGTGTAACCGTAAATAAGCGTCCAAATTTTAAATCCTAAATCAGTTATTCAATCATTTTTCCCTTATCTCATTAAGATTTCCTTGATATGAAACTATAGTTCAATCGTCGATGCTCTTACATACTTAAAAGTGTTTCACTTACTCATGATTGAATAATCATATTCTAATGCGTTTCGATGATAATTATTATGCATACAAGGCTAAGAATTATTGATAGCAAAATTTGATAATTTATATGTAGTCTACTTATTCACACACAACATCAACTCAAACTAGGGCAATCAAGAGTATTTTTCTACCATTTAATCAAGAACAAAGCATGATAATATCTAATTGATTTTAGAATCTAAGCACAAATTGATTAAGCCTTTAGATCTTCCTTAAATTTGAAATTTTAAGAAAAAGAAGATGGATCAAGACAAATCTCATCACCGTAAGTTCTAAAGCGTTCAGCAATTCCATAGCATCACCAATTTGACATTTATTTTCAGAAATTGAAATCGAAACTAAAAAGAGAATGAACTTGAATTAAGTCTCCTTCACCATAGATTTCTTCCTCTTCGTGGCCGTCGAACCTCCGCCTTACCGCCGGTGCCATGGCCGGCCATCACCAGAGAAAAGGAAAAGAAACTGAATTAGGAAGAAAAATCAAGAGAGGGAGAAAGATTCTTTTTAGGTTTTTGTTAATACTTTCCAAGAGAGGAAGGTAATGTGCGTGTGAGTGGAGTAGGGGTAGTTGCCCCCTCCCTCCATGCCGGCAGCCCACCAGGCCACGCGCGGTCCAGCCCAGGCTGGGCTGGGCTGCACCGCCATCTCCAAAGAGAGAGAGAGGGGGTTCGGGGAAAGAGAGAGGGAAAGGAGAGAGGGAAGGAGAGAGATTGAATTTAGGGTTTGAGAATAGGGAATGATGAAGGAGAAGGGGATTCTTTCAGCCTGAGAATGAAAAAGAGGGAAAAGAGAAATATTAATCCCCCATTTAACACAAACCCCCCTTCTCAATTTTTTATTATCTTTATCAATTCCTCTTCCTTTCTCTCATTAAGCCACATGTATCCACCAATCTTAAACAAAATCTTAGTCATCCATCTACCCATCTCATGCGCACCTACCCTCTCCACTAACTCTAAAGCTTAAAATATTCTCATGGTTATATTTTTCTTGGTTAAATACACATATTTTATATATAAGCTAGTATATGTATACATTGAAGTAATATGCACGCTAATTATGATAATGTATATTCATGCATATAACTTACAATTCTCAATATTATTGAAATTCATCACATACTCAATTAATCAATATCAAAATTGTTTCTAATATTCTATATAGTCTTAATAACCCAAGATTTATATTATTAAATCGGGGTTTAATAACCCGGGGTGTTACATCGCCGATCATGGATGGAGGAGGAGGCGGGTGTGGGAGGAGGCGATGTGGCGCTCATGAGAAGGAGGGGTGGTCAGCAGCCTCGCGCACGTTGTAGAGAGGGAGACCTACGGTGGCGACGGATATGGGTTGCGGGTTTGCTGGGTGGCTGGCCGAGTTCTAGCGAAGGCCATGGAGGGGGTGGTGCTTGCTGGTTGTAGATGCAACCTGAGATGGTGATGATGATGTTGCGGCTGTAGGGTTGGGAGAGATGAAGATAGATGATGATGGGGATTAGGGTTAAGGCTAGGATTAGTGTTAAGATTGTATAGAGGTGGTTATTGGGTTGTGGGTTTGGGTCTGAGGGCTAATGGGTTTGGGTTCAATGTCAATAATAATAATAACACTAATAATTATAATTATAAATAATAATCGCAATGAAATAATAATAGTACCAATTACTACAAATAATGACAATTAATAATAATAATGGTAGTAATAGAAATAATAGCAATAATATATATATATATATATATATATATATATATATATATATAATCCAAATTAATATTTAATCTCTCAAAATAATTTGTATATTTAATAATAATAAGTGATAAATCAAATTAATAATAATACATAAAATAATAAGTATAGCAAAAATAAATATTTAGAAAAAAAAATATTAGTTCCATATAATTATGTAGGAATATTACACTTCTCCTTCTTTGTATCTGTCCAGTTGATTGTATAGTCAACTGGTGTGAACATTAGTCGACTGTACAGTCGACTAATTTGCTCCAGCTTGATTTGTTTTTTCTGCTCTAAGTCATCGTCTTCTCCAATTCGATTGGATTTTCTTGGACTATCAATTCTTCTTAAAAATAAAACAAAATCCTAACATATTGTGTATTCATGAACCCATACGCGTCAAAATACTGAAACAAACAAAATCGGCTCCTATGCCCCCACTCAGACTTAAGCCTTGGCATCTCAGACTCTTGGGATGGAGGCAGTCGACCAAACTCTAGATGTTCCTCATCATGATAGAGAGTCAAAGAAATCATAGATACATGTACAGAACCTTCCCCACCAAAATCTCTCTCTCTCTCTCTCTCTCTCTCTCTCTCACATGCTTAACTTCTATTTTTGACCATTTCATTCATGGTTTAGGTTTGTGCAGAACAAAAGGGCAGATTTTGCTCGCCCTTATCACTTATGTCCCAAGCTACCAGATGAGGATATCTTTGCAGCTAAAAATTCAACTTTAATCATCCCACCTCCCTTTGCATGCACATAAGTCTTTTTCGAATTTCTTTTATTCTCTTAGATTAATGAAGGAAACTATGTGAAGAAAGAATGAAGGCCAAAGATCAGGATCCTTATCTTGTGTGATTGATACCTTTGGATGGTAGTGAGTGAATCGAGTACAGCAAATTTAACACGACTTTCACCAAGCACTAGTACTCATTTCTTTATGCTGTTGTTTGTTTGTTCTTTCTTTTGAGTGGCTTGACTTTCTCTGATTTTGATAATGGCCGGGTGGGCCTAGGGTTTGTCATGTATTAAAATTTGTCTTCCCACATGCAAGTTCCTGCACTTCAAATATGACGACGTAGGAGAGGAGTGCAATAAACAACATGATTTATATTAGTCGATTAATTATTAATAATAGTCGCTAATTTTCTCAGTAGTCAATTTACTAATGGACTAATCCTCTCAGTAGTTAACTAACCAATCTCAGTAGTCGATTAGTTTTGTGCAACAGAGAGCCATTTGATTTTGTTTAGAATTTGTTTTTTTGGGTCAAATTGGATTTCAAATTGTTTTTGTTTTTGTTTCCTAATTGGATTAGAATACTATTTTTAAAGTCTATTTAAAAGCCATTGTATTCTTTGTTTTGTACACAATATTTTGATAAATTCAATTTAGTTTTTCTTTTTCAATTGCTTGTGAATTCAAGTTGTTGTCTTTTACTCGTGAATTCGAATTGTTTGCTCATAAATTTAAGTATTATCTTACCTGAAAGTATCTTTTAGGTTTCAGTGATACTAGAACGATATCTAGCCGCTGTTATTCACTTCCTTGTCTGCGCCGTACGATTTCTGCCCATAAAAATTAACCAAGTCAGGAGTGAGTAATTGTTTAGGCAAAGGGCAAGAAAATACGCAACATGTGTAAATTGTGATGTGTGCATGCTTGCTTTCAATGAAGCTCCCATAATTATCGCAATCAAGTGTTATCATGTTGCAGACATCATTATCATCTGATCTGTGTACTGCAAGCAAAGCAGAGGGTCCTTTGAAATTTTCTTCTTCTTCTTCTTCTTTTTTTAAGTTAAAAAAAAAAATCTTAATTTAAGTTTGCCATTCGGGAAGAGAAACTGCAAAGAGCGGTCGACATCTGTACATTTGATACAAGTAATTAATAATGTCTTGTATCTTCTTAGACTTGAACATCTATTGCACACGTAGTCACGTAGATCACAACTATATTTCATAATTCGCATGTCAGCATCAATCTTCATGTAATATGAATATCCATTATTATCTATAGATAAACACATGTATATTTCTTTTTCTTTTTTCTTGTTTTTTTCCTTACGTTTTGATATTTTCTTTTCCATTATCGGTGAGAAAAATTCAAATCAATGACCTCTCACTCAAAGTGAAAGTTGGCACTATTGACCTAAGATCAAACTAAATTGGTATAGAATAAAATATTAATTTCTAACTTAATCAAAGTTATCTGCTGGAATTCAGTTAGTAAATTATCATACATGAATCCAAGACAAATTATGTCATTAGGTTTTGTGTGTGTCACCCCACATTTTTCTAATGTGAGAGAATAGCCAGGGATGTCTTTTTCATGGATTCAACCTCAGCTTCCTTGCTGATCAATTGAGCTAATTACTTCAGCAATTTTGTTGAACAAAAAAATGTCACATTGCTAGAATTGAGTAATTAGATTGACTTGACTGATGCAGTCAACATCCATGCATGTCCTTCTCACACACAATATGTTTCTTTTTTGAGCAAATGTGAGTCATTCCCCATCGTGTGTCCGCGGATAATCTTGAACTGAAACAGCGTGTTAAGCAATCGCATGGGTGTGGTTCATCCCACCAAAAGGTCATCAGAGACTTTGACCACTCCAACCCAATAGATAGAAGAACAAGACTCTCTCAGGTCTCAAACCAGTGAGAATGCATAATGAGGAAGGGAGAAAGAGAGAGGAAGGGACAGAAACTGGAGATAGATGGTGGCTGTGATAAGGAGATTCCACTGACCATGCAATGGGAAGGTGGCATGCAGCACATTTTTTAGGTTTCAGATGCTTTTGAACACAAATTCCCACAGATGCAATAGTGAGAGATGTGACTTGGCATTTCTTTATTGAAAGATAGGTTCCCTTCATCTGACATGTTCATGAAAATGAAAACCCTAGCTGGTAATACTGCCATTAAAACCTGATAAAAGCTGGACGGGGATGCATGCATCAATTGTGTCTTCTCTCTTGGGCCCTGTAACATGGAAAATTAAAATCACAAATCTAAGAGCTTCAGAATTACTCAAAGAAAAGCCTTTGAGGCTCACCATTCTAAATCTATCAGTTTCCTGAGTGAAAACTAAGAGGCTCATTCCTATCTCATTTTCTGGCAAACAAATAGTTCCAGTGAAGAAAAGACCATGTGACCCACAAATTCAGAGCAAAAATGAAGGGCTTGGGGTACCATCTCAAAAGATTAGCCTTCTAGGTTGAGTTAAATCTTTATATACCCAAGATCATCTCCATGTCTAGCCGATATGGGATTATTTGTTCGACCCAAATCCCAACAATCCCTTTCTCGAATAAAGAGTCTCCCTATAAGCTTATCTTCACACCAGGAAGACATATGCTCTATGAGATTTTCTTCACTGCGTTTCAACACACGCCTTATGTGAAGCAACTTGCAGCTTATTACTCCTCTTCACCGCGTTTGCAGGCACTCCCTCTACACCGTGTTTGTAGGCAGTCTTACGTGAAGCAGGACTTTGCTATCAATCTCGAGAGCTTTTACTGCGCCTTTTTGCACCCTGGGAGATCGAACATCACCCACACACACGACTAAGTTCGGGGGCATGACTCTGATTCCACTTGTAAGGATTTGGGGCACTATTCTAAAAGGCTAATCTTCTAGGTAGAGTTGCCCAAATTCTTATATACCCAAGACCATCCTCATGTCTAGCCGATGAGGGACTATTTGTTTGACCCAAATCCCAACAAAAACCATCCAGGCCAGTAGTGGGAAACAAACATCCCTTTTGGGGCAGTTTGAATGCCCTGAAGTTGGTGGAAGTGGGGGAGTTGAAAGTAAGATTCTTTTCCTTCTGAAAAATGAGAATTTGTGTTTTTTTTCTGGAATTTAGTTGGTAGTTAGGAAGTGTAATTGAAAAAGTGTAATGTCTTTTCCCGTGTTTGATTGATAATATGAAAGTGGAAGTGAAAAGATTAATCACGAATTTGACCATAAAATAATATTAAAATAACAATTAGTTATGAAAAAATTTAGATTGTAATTAGAATGCAAGTAAGATTTACATGATCACAAAATTAACTGTTTTGAGCTATAACTTATTACAAATAAGATTTACATCACCACAAAATTAACTATAACACCTTAAAAGTGAGAAAATAGTTGTGTAAAAGAGAAAAGATAAAAGGAAAAAGGGTTTTTTTTTTCGTTTTCTTTTTTGGTGTTTGGATAGACAGCGGAAGTGAGAAATGACACTTCCCACTTCCTTGAATCGAAACAACCTCTTTGTGGAACTCCCTTCTATTATCGCATGGAATGGAGAATGTGACTCTTCAATAGTGAATACACTATGTAATTCTTAATTATCTTTTGGGGAAATGCACAAAAACCCTCTTATTATTAGAGTTGTTGCGCAAAACCCCTTACACTACAAAAACCTACCCTTTGCCCCCTGGGCTAACTCCGTCAGTTTAGCCGTTAATAAAAACATGTGATATGCATGTAAAAACTAATTAATCAATTAAACACTATTTTTAAATTACCTAATTAATTAACTAATAATCGTAATTAAATAATTATTTAATTACTTTGAAATTAATTAAGTAAATCCCCTTCGCCTCCTCTCTTCCTTCTTCCCCTTCCCTTCAACGTTGTCGCCAGATCTGGCGATGGCGTTGAGGATGGAGGGGAGGGGAGCCAACCCCTCCCTCCTCAACGCCGCCCTCAACGCCGCCGCCGCCTTGAGGAGGAAGAAGGGAGGGGAGGAGGGCTGAGGGGAGGCGGGCCCCGCCTCTTTTAATTACAAGTTTTATTAGTTATATTTTTAGTTAATTATTTTTAGTATTTAATTAATAGTGATAATTAAGGAAAATATAATTTAATTGATTAATTATAATTTTATGTGGTATGCACGTGCCGCCCATAATGGCAACAGTGGCGGAGTTAGCCACGGGAGGGGAAAAATGTAGGTTTTTTTTAGTGTAGGGGGTTTTTGCGTAACAAACTAAATAGTACAAATTTTGCGCAATTTACCCTTATCTTTTTGAGAATTTAATAAGGTAAATCAGTACTCTCACAATTTATATTAAATCTTTTTAGAAAATTACTTCAAGCATGATGTTGTCTCAGATTTTTCATGGGACTGTAGAATAGTGATTTTAAACGAACCAGAGAGGAATGTAAAGAAGCAGAGTGAGAATTAGCTCTTTGCAAATAATGATCGAATATATGGTTAAATAACTGTGGGCCTAGATGTCTCTAATGGATTTTCTTCTCCCTGTAAATTGTGCAAAATTGAATTAACTTCGTGTATTTACATTAAAGAGACACTAATAGTGAAATAATTTTAGATAAAAGTTTGCCGAGTCACCTTCACAATTAATCTAAAAAAAAATGACAAAGGGAGTCCTCGCTTGAGCGTCTCGGATCATCCTACTACTAGTTTTTTAGGCACTTGCAAATACACGAGACATTGAATAAAAATGTGGAGCGAAGTCAGGAAATTTTTTTAACGTGAGTTGCATCCTTTTATAACATATGTTTAAAAAAATCTACATAAAAAATTTCAAAATAAAAGAAAGATTTTATATCACAATCTTTATCGTCAAAAGAGAAAATCAAAATATATCAATTTATCCAATTCTCCCATTACTTAAGTTGCATGTTTCGATCCTTCAAGGAGTAGAAATCATCAATTATGGAATCCAAAATAATATTTCTAGCAAGTTCTTTCTCAATTTTGATGATAATGGAATCGTCAAGAAATTCACTACCCATTTTTGTTTTGAAGAGTTATTTTCATGATTTTCATAGCAGAAAATGCCCGTTCAGTAGTCGCCGTGAAACAAGAAGAGTCAATACAATCCTGATCAATCTATCAATCAAGAAAAAGTTTTCTTCCTTTCTTATTTCAACTAATCTTCGACATAATTATGAAACAAAAGACATATTCTGAAATGCTTTATCACGAACAACGTTATGCTCAAAATGTGCCAACTATCTTCTCAAGTCTCTTAGGTCGGTAGTAGTGAAATCTTGAAGATAGAATTTTTTTGCTATAGTGCAAGCATCATCAACTTATGATTTGAAGTGATTAATAAGATTCAAAGTCGAGCTAAGGACGAGGAGCTCCATTGCTTGCTCAGAAAATCTACTATTTAAAGAAGTAAGTTGAAAGTCAATGGTAGCATTAAAACATCTATACCGTAGTGATGCTCAATTGTAATGTTATCCCGATGACGAGACTGATGCTTATCATGCTTATATGAGTATTCATTTCAGGCACCTCAATTTTATGATACCCACAAAATAATATCACCTTTTCAAAAAAAAGGTATCCCAACCATCTTCTCTAAGTTTTCAAAATAGCACTTTTGTGCTTGAGATTAAAATTATGGCATTTAAAATGTCTTGAGATTTGAGTTGAAGAGCTTGACAAAGTATGTCGCTGATTCCCATTACTTCTTATAACAAGTGCAAGGCAAACACAAAGTCAAATGATATCATTGCATTATACGCACTGTCAGCCTCAAGACATACCTTGGAGTCGATTCCATTATCAATTATGTTCTCAAGAACTGTGCTAGCAGCCTCAAATATCTCAATTAACTTAGTCACAGAGACAAAATGGGAGCTCCAACGTGTAACTCCAGCTCGTTGTAGAGTGCAAACCTGATTACACCCTCGACCTGTATTAAGTTTTCCAGTAGCCACTTTATATGCAATTTCAATTTCTCGAGCAGAATTTAACTCAGCATAACACTTGGGAGACGCACTAAGAAAATTAATAATAACACTCAAATTTGAATATAATTGTCAAATTTCACGCACATCTTTAGATATCACAACTAATGCTAATTGCAATTGATGTGCAAAACAATGCACATAATATGCATATGGGCAATCATAAAGAACAACGCTTGTAATCCATTCTAAGTACCACGCATATTACTAGCGCCATCATACCCTTGGCCTCGCATATCTTGGACTTTGAGATCATGACGTGAAAAAGTAGTACATATCTCACTTTTAAGAGTCATTGTCTTGGTGTTAACAACCTCCACAATGTCAAAGAAGCGATCTCTTACATAACCTTCATCATCAATAAACCTCAAAACAATTGCCATTTGCTCTTTATTATCTTCATCAAGAGCTTCAATGACAAATGCAATATTTAGCATTTCAATTTCCTCACGAATCGTGTTTCTCACTTTGTTAGCATAAATGTTCAAAATCTTCATTTGTACTTTTGGTGAAGTATATACTTGGCATTTCCCGGAGCATTTTTCAAGACAACCTTCTTCATTTTTTCATTACAATCTCCCAATACTTTATTAATTCAATGAAATTCTCACGATTCAATGAATTAGGAGTTTCATCATGGCCTCTGAATACACACCCTTGAATTGAAAGCCACTTGCAAGCCTTTATCGAGGTCATAAGTCGCAAATGATTTGACAAAACTTCTTTGAAGGATTGCGCATTCAATACTTTGTAAACATGTTGAGAAGGATTTCGTAGATCTTACCACTTGTCATATCCATATTATGTAGAAAGAGGGTGGCCAACATGATGCACAAATGTACATCTATCTGCATTATTCACCCTCTTTTAACTATTAAACCCTTCAACAGGAAATGCTTGAAACTTAGACGGTTGATCGTCAAAAGATAGTCAGGAATACAAAAGGCTCTATCTTTAACTTTAGAATACTCGAGCCAAGGAAATTGTAAGACCAAGAGTGTTAAAATCAGCAATTTTGTTTTCCATCTTGAGTCCATGGATACTCTATCAATTTGGATGATATGGTCCCAAACTAATATACGCTCTCCGAATATCATCACGTCAATTCACATCGTATGCCGATAGGATGACGTTTTCTCGAATCATGTGTAGGCTGTCTAAAAACCATTAAAGACAAGTCATCAAAGGCAGAGTCCCAAACTCCAGACGCAGGGCTAGTCTCAGCCAACACTGCCGCACCAAGGCGCGTGGGTCGAAATCCGCGTCTCAGCAACACCAAGGCGCGTGGGTCGAAACCCGCGTCTCTGCAGCACTAAGGCGCGAGGGTCGAAACCCGCGTCTCAGCAACACCAAGGCGCGTGGGTCGACACCTGCGTCTCAGTTGTAACCGTCCCGGTTATAGGGTCAATCACGGCCCACATAACGGGGGAAAGTTAACCCCCATTATGGAGTATTTTTAGGAGGCACGTACGCCCCTGAAACCTCTATAAATAGCCCCGTTGCTATGGAGAAGGGGTCGAATTTTTTTGTTTTAGAGAAGAACTCTGAGAGAAAAGAGTTTGACTTTAGAGCTTCCACAGAGGAGGAAAGAGAGTCCAACCCTTCAGATAACTTGCTGCGTACAAGTTAATCTTTACCTACAATCTCTTGGTCGATAGAGCTGTGTTACTCTGTCCGCCAACCGAAGAGAAGATCCCCAAAAGTTCCTGACGTTCACCCGGTCAACGGAAAACAAGATTCACTTTCCACCGCCACTTGAAGAACCCAGCATTAAACAAATGGGAGATTCAAGACTCAACATCTTCCCTCCCTTGTAGTCGGAGCATTAGTCCGTTGTAATCTTTCAGTTGATTCAAGGAACTTTACACCGAATTCTTCTACTCCGTACCAAACAAGAGATGGCGACTCCGCTGGGGACTACTTTCATTACTGACGAACAAGTTGTGGCGCAAGTGACGTCCTCTACAAGGGGAAAACGGTCGAATCGCTCGTTGTCGAATTCGACCAGGCAAAGTATGAAGAGTTCCTCTCTTCCAGCTTCAAGAGCCCAAAGGCCCTCGCCTACCGCAGGGTCTCTACGGGACTTGCCCCGAAGTCCGCTCTGAGCCTCTCTCAGAGGCAGCTGCTGTGAGGGATGTTGTGGCCAATCACGCCAGGCGTGACACACGCGCCAACATCTCTCAGGAGACCCGCGTGGTCAAATTCTCTGGCGTCCAGCCGATCCACCCTCTTTCCTCAGCACCAGGTCGTCGTTGGATTCTCTCACCCCCACGACACAACCGGAACGCTGAGCGCCGACAGAGGAGGCGTGCGCGTCAACTGCAAGTTGGAATAACTGATCGTCCAACTGAGGCAGGACGCAAGGTTCAAACCGGCGTCTCTGCCGCACCATATCCGGCACGCGAAATCTGCGTTTGGCAGCCCAAACGTGAGGTCCACCAAGTTGGCCCCTCTGAAGCCCTACTCCCCAGACGCCAAGGCGAAGCTTGCGCGCCTCGTCGAGTACAAAGAGGCACGCTTCTCTAGGCAGGGGCCCAGCAGAGCCCTGTATCTCTCAAGCGTCTCTGTCCCGACGCAATAATCAGCAACGCGATAGTCGCGTCTCTTCTCAGCAGAGACGCCAAACGCGCGTCCTGAAGACACGGCGCAAGAGCTGTGTTCATGCGCCCCGCGTCGCTGAACCCTGCGTCCCAATAGTACAGGGCAGGGAAGCTTCCCACCCTCGACATTACGAGGCTAATCTCTTTGATCCTCCTCCCACGGATCTGAGAGATTATTTAACCAAGAAGAGAAGTGCTAACCGGATCACTTTGTCATGTTGCTGCGCACGGCTTATCACAATGCTCTCCGAATGCCGTTGTGATTCAGGTAAAAACCAGCAGTCTCTAGTCAGACAGCTGACCCTGATTCCCCGATCAGCTAAAAGAAGTCGTTCCCATAGGAGGAGGGTCTTCTCTGACACAGAATATCCCGAGCTCACTGCAAACATGGCGAGCAGGAGCAGGGGAAAACAACCTGCAATCAGTTCCGATGATGAGTCTGACACAGAACCGGAAGGAGTGTACCGACACACTCGCATCCGAACCAGGGCAATTCCCCTGATTGACTACAATGCTCTAGTCCAGGGCATTGAGGTGAATGACTCGCATTCCGCTATTGCAGAGTCGCAGGCTTCAAATTCCTCCATGGAGAAAGAGGCCTACATATACATGACTAGCACTCCTGAGGTGACCACCAGGCGCTTGGAGCAGCAAGCCCAGGTCCAGAAGGAACAATCCGAGATGATTCGCGCTCAGCAAGAATCTATCGACTCCCTCAAGCAAATGCTCGCACAGTTGCTTGAAGACAAGAGGAAGTCAACTAACAAAGCCTCCTCTAAGAAGTCTAAAGGCAAACGAAAAGAGGGGGAAAGCTCGTCCTCTGTACATATAGAGGAGAAAGAGCAGTCTACTTCTGATTCGTCTAAGTCCTCATCGCAGGAAAAGGACGACCAAGACCAGGAAAAGGTTCATTCTAAAAGAATGAATCAGTTGGAGCAACGTCTTGAGGCCCTTACCAACCGGAAAAGCCTCCAAGAAGCAGGAGTGATTCGTCCATATCCGGCCGAGTGGGACCTGGTTCCATACCCGCCCAAGTTCAAGGCTCCAACCCTCCAAGCATTTGATGGGAAAGGTTCACCGAACTAACATATCTACTACTTTAAATCTCAAACAGGGAATGTGGTAGATAATGATGCCATTCTGGAACGCTTGTTCATCGGCACCCTAAAAGGGCTTGCCTTTGAATGGTTCATGAAGCTCCCAGAAGGCTCCATCAAGAATTGGGGCGACTTGGAGAAGCTCTTTTTAACGCGCTTCTTTGAAGATGACTCGGAGGTTAACATGCCTACCCTTTTAGCCACCAAGCAGCGAAAGGGAGAGTCCGTTAAGTCTTTCGTAGAAAGATTTCGGAACGTAGCACTCCGATGTCCAAGCGGTATGACCCAGGTCACCCTGGTGGAAACATGCCGCCATAATCTCCAAACTTCGCTCCTTACCCAAATAGGAGTTGCCGAAAGCCGCACCTGGAAGCAGTTGATCCACAAGGTGAACAGGCTGAAGAAATCGTCGCTCGGGTCAGGGCAGAAGAAAATAAACCCAGACCTAAAATGTCAACGAGGCGTGCGCCAGACACATCCCTCCAAGCCAAACGGAAGGATAACTTGGCAGCAGAGACCAAATCCCCTGTCAAACCTCAACCGGTCAAGAGAAGTGGCTCTTCAAGCCAATCACGTGCCAACAAGCAGTATTCCTTCAAGGACGAACATGTCGACTCGCTCTTCAAACTACTCAACAAGAGCAACCGACTGAAGCTTCCTGAAGTTAGGCGCCCTGAAGAGGTCGGTAAAACCGATAATCCCAACTACTGCATGTATCACAGGATGTTGGGACACCCCACCAAGAGCTGTTATGTCTTCAAGGACATCCTTCAGGCTCTGATTGACGCGGAGGTGTTAAAACTCCGTCCAGAGCAGAAGAAGGTGGCGACTAACATGACGTCGTTCCTCCAGTTTGGAAGGCAACCTCCAACACCCTCTGAAGTAGTCCCTATCCAAGAGGAGAGCTGAAAATGGTCAACACAGACCCTCACCAACAGCAAGAGAAGGGCCTGGTACCCGTTTTCACACCTCAGGGAGAAGTCATGTGGGTCCACCCCGACCTTGTGGATGGCCAGTAATGGACCACTGTGACCAGCAGAAGTCCAAAGGCAAAGCTAAAGCTTCGTCTTGTAATGTGGTATGCGCCTCTTCTCGGGAAGCAGAGACTGATGTTCCCTCGCTGACCGATTCGGAAGAGGAAACAATTATTCTGGCCATAGAACCCAGTCAACTGGTGGCGGAAACCCGTTCAGGGCAGTCATATTTGAAAAGGTATGACGAAATAGCAGTAACTCCTCCAAACCCGCTGCAGAGTCAGCCAAGCCCTCTACAAAGCAACCTGTGGAGAAACAGAAAGAGCTTCGGTTTTCCAGAATTCTTTCAAAAGACATAGCGGAAGAATCCACAGCACCTTACCGCTTTGATGTCCTGACTCAATTGGCCAACATCCCGGCTTGGATTACTCTTTATGAGCTTCTAACGCTATCGAAGTCAACCAGAGAAGCTCTACAAGAGGCCTTGGCTAATGCTGAGGTTTTCATGACCCAGGTGCCGATCGGACCAAAGGAGGAAGATGTAGAGGACTGCCTCCATACCTCCCAAAATGTTCCCTGTATCACCTTCACGGCAGATGATATGCAAGTCAAAGGGAAACATGATCGACCCCTTTACTTCGCAGGGTATATTGGATCATCTGAGGTGAACCGCATTCAGGTAGATCCCGGGTCCGCATTGAGCATTATGCCTCGTCGAGTAATGCAATATCTCGGGATTCTTACTCACCGTTTGAGCGCCACCCAGACTACTATTTACGGGTTCAATGCCAATAGTACCCGTCCAATGGGGAAGGTCAAGCTCAGATGCCAAATTGGGGACCTAAGTCGGAGGTGACATGCTACGTGATAGATGCTGACACCTCTTACAACTTGCTGTTGGGACGACCGTGGATTCATCGCAATTCTATCGTTCCCTCTACTCTCCACCAAGTTATGAAATACATCGACGGGAGTGAAAAGGTGCGAACGTTGATTGCCGAAAGGCATCCGTTCAAGGGAGTTGAGAATTATTTCACAGATTCCCTCCTGTATCAGGACTCTGTTGAAACAGATGAAATCCCGCAACCAGAAGAGCCCGACTCTGTAATGAAGCCGACACCGAGCCAGAAAAAGAGGAGTGCATGTGGGAACTAGATCCACTTGTAACGGGCATTAATAAGCCCGATGTTGATAATACCTCCGATGATGTAGGCAGATATTATATTAATGAAGACTTAGATCTGGCGTATTTCTCTGTGTTTGCTTCTGATTCAGTGCCGTCATACACTAGTACTGAAGTCGACGACGATTCTGGTCGGCAATGGATGCTTTGACATCATTGCGTGTACCAGTGAAGTCGTCCTTCGAAACGCACCAAGATGCCGGCGATGCGCAAGAATCAATATTCATGGTTCCAGCGAGACGGAAAGGCCAAAGACCAATTCTTTTCGGATGAATTGAATCCGAACCGATGACCTATGAAGAATCAGAAGGCGAGCAAGAATCCCCTCAATTCGGTCATTATGAGCCAAAGACACTCAGAATGATGAAAACATGGGGTATGATCTAACAAGTAGACCAGGGTTGAACTTCAGCAAAGGAAGGAGAACGCTACTTCCATCTTTTGTGCCGAAAGGGGAAACCCCTGATTATTATCATCGGACTCGCAGGGGGTTGGGTTATGTGTCAACTCCGATCCCATCAGCTTCTGAGTCTGAAGAGTCATTATGCCATGATTATTCATCGGGCACGTCATCGTGGGAGTCAGATGTTAGTGTCGGCAACATCTTCGGAGAACTTTCAGTGAATATGGTTTCAACAAGCCACCTGGAAGACGGAGATGAAGAAACGATCCAATCCGATACAGATCCTTGGATCAAACACTTAAATAATCTTTGGGATACCTGCTTCGAACAGCTCGAGCCACCCACAGAAGATAAAGTTGTTTAGATCAATCTAGGAGATGAGGCTAATCCTAAGCCATCTTCACAAGTGACGGCCTGTCACCTTCTGAGAAAAGGGATCTAATATCTCTTGTGCAAGAATATATTGACGTCTTCGCCTGGAATTATGAAGACATGCCTGGACTCGATCCTCGGGTGGCTATGCATCGCCTCAACATTAATACGGACAAAAAGCCCGTCAAGCAACAACAGTGACGGTTCCGTCCAGAAATGATGGAGGCAATTCAACCAGAAGTTAGAAAGCTTTTAGACTCTAGCTTCATTAGGGAAGAACAACATCCTGATTGGGTAGCCAACATCGTCCCCGTTGCTAAAAAGAACGGGAAGATCCGAATCTGCATCAATTTTCATGATCTAAACGAGGCTTGTCCCAAGGATGAATTCTCACTACCAATCACAGATGTCATGATTGACAACACATATGGATTCGAGCGAATATCCTTCATGGATGGATTCTCAGGATACAATCAAATCAAAATGTATCCTGATGACGAAAAACATACCTCTTTCAGGACATCACTGGGGGTCATGCCCTTCGGACTGAAGAATGCAGGGGCAACATATCAAAGGGCCATGAATGCCATTTTCCACAAACACATGCGCAAAACGGTGGAATGCTATGTTGACGACATCGCAGTAAAAAGCCGTGCTAAGTGTGATCATATAACTGATCTAAAGGTTGTCTTCGACATCATGCAGGCCCATTAATTGAAGATGAACCCCACCAAGTCCTTTCTGGGGGTGGCAAGTGGAAAATTCCTAGGGTTTGTAGTGACCTCTATGGGGATTCATTTGGACCCGAAAAAGGTTCGCGCTATTTAGGTGATGCAACCTCCGAGAAACCTCAAGGAGCTCAGGGGATTGCAAGGACGATTGGCGTATATCCGAAGGTTTATCTCAAATCTCTCTGGAAGATGCCAACCCTTTTCCAAATTAATGAAGAAAGGTATTTCGTTCATTTGGGACAGCGCTTGCCAGCAAGCATTTGAGGAAATTAAACAGTACCTCACACAACCACCAGTCCTTGCAGCTCCGGTGTCTGGAAAACCTTTTCTGATATACGTCCGAGCGATGGATCATCTTTAGGAGCTCTACTAGCTCAGAATGATGATCAAGGACGAGAGCAAGCAATCTACTATTTGAGTAGAACGATGATCGGAGCCGGGCATCGGTACAACCCGGTTGAGAAGGAATGTTTGGCATTGGTGTTTGCTATTCAAAAAATGCGACACTATGTGGTAGGCCAGACAATAAACGTCATATCAAAAGTCAACCCCTTGAGGTTACTTATGACAAAGCCTTCATCGTTAAATGGCCGATTGGCAAAATGTGCCATATTGCTATCCCAATATGAAATGTACTTTTTACCACAAAAGGCCGTTAAAGGACAAGCGGTGGCGGATTTCTTGGCTGAGCATCCAGATCCGAGAGCAGCTAAACTTTACGAGGATCTCCCAGACGAAGTCGCTGAAGCCTGCCAGACTCAGACATCCTTCGAACGGCAAGTGTGGCAACTTTTCTTTGACGGTGCATCGAGAACAAGCCCAAAAGGACATATAGTGGCAGGAGTAGGAGTAGTACTCGTCTCCCCACAGAACTATGTGATTCCTCGAGCTGTCTCGTTAACCGAACCTTGCTCCAACAATGTAGCGAAGTACAATGCCCTTTTGATTGGGATGCAACTCGCCGATGAGATTGGCGTTAAAAATCTCAAGGCATATGGTGACTCCAACTCATCGTCAGCCAAGTTCGCGGGGAGTACGAAGTCAGACATGAAGATCTAGTACCCTATTACAACGCAACTGTCCACATGGCTGAAAGGTTCACCAACTTTTACATTGACCATGTGCCACGCAAGCAAAATGCGCATGCAAATGCATTGGCGTCTCTCGCTGCCTCTTTAGCTCTTCCACCTGGAGCAGTAGAGAAAATATTTGTCCACAACCATGACCTATATTGCCTGAGATTTGCTCTTGAGGACTACCAGGAGTCAACAGAAAATTGTCAAGGCAAGGAAGTTCTCGAGTCGTCAGTCGGTCCAGAGCCTAGATACTGGCGATTTCCAATATTGATTACGTCTTGTATGGCATCCTGCCAGAAGACACCAAAGAAGCGGCTGCCATTAGAAGGAAAGCCCTCAAATTCTACTATAATGCGATCACACGAACATTGTATCGTCGATCGCATGACGGGATCTTACTTCGCTGCCTTTCACAAAAAGAGGCACAGGAGGTATTGAAAGAAGCCCATGATGGCATGTGTGGAGCCCATCAACCTGGCCCAAAACTTGCATACCGACTCCAAAGGTTGGGATATTATTGGCCTAAGATGGTTGCTGATGCCATTACTTATGCCAAGAAATGTCACGCCTGCCAAGTGCATGGCGATTTCATCCATCAAGCACCAGGATACCTTCACTCTACGACCTCTACCTGGCCATTTGAAATGTGGGGGATGGATGTAGTTGGCCCTATCAACCCTCCATCATCAAAAGGACATCGGTTTATTTTGGCCATAACCGATTACTTCTCCAAATGGGCTGATGCCATCCCTTTGAAGGAGGTGAAGTCATCCGACGTGATCAAATTCGTTAAACATCACGTCATTTACCGTTTTGGGGTACCTCGGCGAATTGTCCATGACAATGGACCCCAGTTCATCAGTCAAGCCTTCCAGAGGTTCTTCACTAAATTCAGAATCCAGAGTGTGTCCTCAACGGCATACTACCCCGCCGCTAATGGTCTCGCAGAAGCTTTCAACAAGACCATCGGCAAACTTCTCAAGAAATTCGTCTCGAAAAGTCAACGTGACTGGGACGACAGGCTAGGTGAATGCTTATGGGCCTATCGCACAACTGTGCGAACCCCACCTAAAGCTACGCCATTTTCTTTGGTATATGGGCGTGAAGCCGTGCTTTCACTGTAAATTCAAATTCCATCTCTACGCGTCGCCCTGACAGCAGAGATGACAAATGAGGAGAAGCATCGACAGCGACTCCAAGAATTGGAAGCCTTAGATGACAAGCGCCTGCGGGCCTAACATCAAATCGAGTTTTACCAAGCCCGGATTACCAGAGCCTTCAACAAGAAAGTTAAAATACGCACTTTCAAGAAAGGCGACCTTGTCTTAGCCGTCAGAAGACCTATGGTGATGACACATAAGACAAAAGGGAAATTCCAGTCCAAATGGGAAGGACCATTTGTAGTAGAGTCAGTCTACTCAAATGGATCATATCGCCTCATAACCTCAAATGGCGATACACTCATGATGCCGATCAATGGCAGATTCTTGAAGAAGTACTATCCTTAATAGTACTCCTCCTCTGATCAAGTTAAAAGTACACCTCTGATCAAAACAAGAAGAGCTTCTTCATTAACATCCGACGCCTCCGACAGCTAAGGACAGAGGAAAATGTTGGCTTTTAAGCCCAACATAAGTCTTCGACAACTCATCATGCTAAGGGGAATAGCATGGCTGCCCAACTCAAACGGTAGTTGGTAAAGGCACCTCAAATCCGTTGACAGCTGAGGATTTGCTAAAAACCCTGGGTTCTAATGTTCCCATCTTCATTAACATCCGACGCCTCCGACGGCTAAGGACAGAGGAAAATGTTGGCTTTTAAGCCCAACATAAGTCTTCGACAACTCACTATGCTGAGGAGAATAGCATGGCTAGCCCAACTCAAACGGTAGTTGGTAAAGGCACCTCAAATCCGTTGATAGCTGAGGGTTTGCTAAAAATCCTAAGTGGATATAATTTCACCCTCTCCTCCAAAATCCCTTACCAATTCTCATACACAGAATGGTAGGTCTACAAAATACAGTCATTGCTAAGTTAACACTATACCTCTGGTAATGAAAATTTTCAATACTCCCTATCGAGTACAAATTTCACTTGTCAACTCTACACAGAGTAGCAAACCTTAAAATTTGCCAAGTTAACACTATACCTCTGGCACTCCAAACTTCACTTGTCAATCTCATCAATAGAATGGCAGGCCCTCAAATTGCTCATATCGCAAATCAATTTTTGTCAAGTTAATACCACACCTCTGACAAATTACTGTTTAAGTTAACATCACACTTCTAACAGTAATCAAGTTACTGCCAAGTTCAATATTAAACCTCTGACAGTCATACTCCCTCAGACTTCCAGATCGAAGCTGAAATGAATGATGCTAAGTTTAATACTACACCTTTAGCTTCCAAGTCATTGCTAAGTTCAACAATACACTTAAAGACCATGACTTTCCCTTGGACTTCCTTGCTAAAGTCGAGATGAGTAATGCCAAGTTCAAAATTACACCTCTAGCATTACCCTCACTGCCAAGTTAAACATCACACCTATGACAGTGATATTTTCAGTTTTCCCAAATGAAAGCTGAAATGCTTCTGAGTCAAGTTAATATCACACCTCTGACTCACATTCTTGTCAAGTTAATACTACACTTCTGACAAGACTACGTTCAACTCGTTAAGTTAACATCACACCTCTAACGGTAAAGACTTTCCTAGATCCCCCACGAATCTAGTCTCACTTGTTATTCTCCTCAACAGAACAACAAGTCTACCTAAAAACATTGTTAGGTTAACACTACACCATTAACAGTGTTCTCATTAACTCCCCTGCTGATCTTAATCAAGTTAATCTCAAACCTCTGATAAAAGTTCATCTTCCCTGGGGGTACAAGTTTCACCTGTCACTTTCTTTTATAGAGTGACAGGTCCACAAAATTATCTTATCTCTGTCAAGTTAATATCACACCTCTGACAACATTGCCGAGTTCCTGAAATAGGATCTCTCTCTACAAAATTTGACTCGTTAAGATTATCATCATAATTTTGACAGGTCAAAGGTTCTTTACTTCTATTCGTCTGACTTTCAATACAAAAAGGAAGTTCAAGACAACAGAAGGAAACAAAAAGAAAAGTGTCACTTTTATTTATATCCAGGCATATGAAAGTGATATAAAACGCTCTCTTATACAATAAGATTGAGTGTTACAATAAAGGAGTACAAAGAAGTCCCTTTCTCTCTCAAAGGTTGCACTCACTCCTTGAAGCTGCTCACAACTCCAAGTACAAGATGTTTGGAAGGGCGCCAAAGTAGGATTGAACACTGTGGCGACGATCGGAAGCTGATTGCACCACGATGCATGATGTAAACATTGAAAGAGCCCATCATTGACCAAGAACAATGGTGTTGTTGAGGTCGAAATGCAGTAGAATCTTCTGATTCCACCTGACCATCCAAAGCGGTGGGGTATGATCTTTCGTTGATGAACATCTCCACCACCAGAAAGTCATCCAATGAGTATGAAGTTTTCATCGATGTCACTTCTGGGGTAGGTGAAGGGAGAATCCAAGACCATACCCACCACTATATCCACCGCCATCCTCACTCTGACCATGCCATGCCAAGAAGCATGACTGGTGCATTGAATCCAAAGAGATCTTGGCGAGGGTCCGATCCCCGTCTCCCGAAGATGGGAGCCATGACTTCTTCTCCTTTGATCAACCATCGACCAAGTTCGCTGGCCGAAATATTCTCCCAGGGGCCTAGCGAATATGAAAAGGGATGATTAAGCCTACCTGCAAAAAGCAAAAGTTAGGAGATCTGAAACTTAGTACATTTCAATAAGAAAGACTAAGTGACAGACGCAGTTATTGCGGAAAGCTTCAAACGTAGGAATGACCAGCGCAGTGAGCCAAACTTCTGCGGCGGCAGAAACAGACATGATCAAAGCTGTGATACACACAGAATTCAAACGCAGTCTGGTTTTGTATCCGCGTCTAAGGTATGAGGCGCGAAAAGAATCAGACGCGAAAATTGCCGTCTCCCTGTTCGACGAACAGGGGTTGCAAAATTCAGGCCTAAAACTTTCGACCGAGGTTGAAATTCTTCTAAGTCGACAGCCTTATACGCGAGCTCTGTATGTAAAGCTCGCAGTCCAGATACAAAAGTCCATTATACTCGCGTCCAGAAGAATTTTGAGTCAGAGTTTTCTGAATGGCGCAACTCCCAAAAGGTGGGCGCACCAAACAGACTTCAGAAGAAGGTCAAGAAGATGAATCTCTTTAAGAGATAGCAAAACTGCAACCCCGTAAGGGCTGAAAATTTCAAGGCAGACCAGGAAGTCATACCCGCAGCAACCCCCATTAAGGGTTGAACTTTCTGCGTCAAGGCGCGGATATAAAAGGTGCTCAAGGAGACGCTTCTTGATCTTGAAATCACTTGACAGTGATAATATTCTAGAGAGATTAAACAGAAGTATGATAGCTCCGGGTCATCATCATCCATGGAGGCAAGTCCCAGATACAAGTCCTTAAAGAGAAAAGGCGAAATCGCTCAGAGCATTCGCTCTAAAAGGAAAGCAGTCTAAGTAATGAACTGCTAAAAGGAGAAGCTGAGCCCTATTTATAGGCAACCCATAGAGCCTATAATTAATGGCTCACTAATCAGAACCGTAAGCTTTAATTCCCGCATGCATATCAAGGCCCAATAAAGGGCTGACACGTGGACTGTCGCTTCGGGAAGCATCGAAGACGCAAGTCTCCAACCGCCAGTGACGGTCTGGCATTTAAAGGCATTAATGCCTAAGCCCAATGAAGGGCAGACGCGTGGACTACCACGTCGGGAAACGTCGGATGATACGAGTCCCCAATCGTCAACATCGACTGAACATTTAAAGATCCAACGAAATCTTTATGACAAGCTGCATGTAACGCCTGGGAAGTTACACCAAACGCAGGCCCGAGAGCCGCGTCCAGGAAATTGCGTGCCTTTCGGCGTCCTCTTTCCTTCCAGTTAAGAGAACTGCGACTGCGTCTCTCGGAGCAGTTCAGAGCTGCAAAGAGGGACCCATTCTGGCGGTCACACTTTGAAATCACATAAAAGTGGAAAGCTGCGTCCTGAGACTTGTGGCCTCAATGGAGAAGGCCTGTGACATTCACAAGTATCTTGGAGCTGCGTCTACAGGGCGAGATGTTAATGGTGTTCCTATCATAAACTCAATATAATTTGAGTTTGCACCAGGTCAAGGACCCACTGCCGCGTCCTCATATCTATGCGTCTGTTTTGAGGAGCATAAGACCGCGTTCTCACGGCATCTTGAATTCTGTACTTGGGCAAAGTTAAGAGCTGCGGCTAGGGAGCCACACCCAAAGCTGTGTCCTTCGCGCCAACTGGACAGGTCAGAGTTGCGTTTCCCGGGACTGCGTCTCCACCACAAAATCAGAACCGCGTTTGGCAAACTCAGTTCAGCTTGAGTTTATTCAGAGTCAACCAAAGATCTCCCTCCCGTGTCCACCCGAGTGCACCTTCCTGGCGCCCAGTATGCCCAGAGAGACACTGGGAACAGATCGGGCAAGATCCCATTCCATTGCTTGAGGGACAGACATGTGCTGAAGGTAGGATAGGGGATATATTCTCTCCATATTTGGAAGAAAGAATTTCCTACCCCCTATCTGGCGGAGCCACTTGCAATCGCCATCATGCAAGACGTAACCACCTTCGCCAACATTGTCCCCAAAGAAGAAGACGGGTTTCTTCAATGGAATGTGCGAATTCGTCTTAAATTCTGCATCAGTCATAAGTTCCCGGAATGTCGCCATGTCGACCTTGGAGAGCCTCTCCATTCGCTCCTTCGGCTTGTCGGCGGTCACCGGAGCAGTCCTTTGCAACACGAAGGTTAAGTTACGATCAGCACCACCTACGTGCCCGAAGTGACACTTTTTGGAGAGAGGATCGGCAGAATATCGCACTGCAAAAAGAAAACAACACTTGATCAGAAATCTGAAGGGAAATGATCAAGTGTCCACAACTCAAACGCAGAAGTAAACTCAAACGCGGAAATCATCAAAATCTGCATCCAGACCCGAAGATCGCGAGGTTAGCATGGAGCCCACGTTTTAAAAATCCAAGACTTATGAAAAATCTCTAAGTACTTAGACTCAGACGCAAGATTCATGAGGACCAGCGTCTGATTTCACAATACGCAAGAGTCATAAGAAATCTGCGTCCGAATCTTTCATTCTTAGAAACATTCTAAGTGTTGAAATCCAAAACGCAAGGCTTACTGGGGCCCTGTGTTCAACAAGCAGACGCAGATTCGAGCAGATAAAAGCAGTAAAGGCCATCAAACATGCGCCTTGTTTATCGACTCAAGGGCCGCGTCTGAAGATCAAACATGGGCTCGAGCCCGCGTTGACGGGTCAATTTTAAAAGAGGAGTCCAAGAGTTCAAAGAACTCTATAAACACTTTTAATGGTGGAAATCAAGTCCGATGGCTTTATACTTGAAATAGGGGCTTCCTGCATGGAGGAACCGCCCTTTGAGTCTCAACGACGACCGCCCGTGAAGATGAAGCAGTTTGCTTGGCCTTTGGTGCCATTGTGAATCAAAGATCCGGTATTAGATGAAGTAAAGAGAACAAAGAAAGTTCCTTTCTCAAAACCCTAACAGATGCACCCGAAGACGAAGGAGAGTCTAATGATGACTCTTGAAAGACTGTTGCCTTTTATAGGCACAGTGATTCGCAAAGATACGCGGAGCTTGGCTCGACGCCTTATCACCGCCTGACGCGTGGACAGCGCTTTAAATGCAGTGCGAAGTTCGCACGCCAAAAGGTAGATTTCCCCTCAATTCTACGGGACACGTTGCAGCATACTCATGGCACGGATTCGCATCCAAGAGTCGCGTCTTCATCTCTAAAGATGCGTCCCTTCGATGGACGCACCCTTTCAACTCGGCCAAAGTCGCGTCTGCCTCATGGAGTAACAGTCGCGTTGTCATCCCAAAAGCAGTATCACCCCTGCGTCTACAGAACTGGCGTGTAGTCCTTGCTTCTGCAATTCAGTTCAAAAGCACACTGGCACAAGCAGACGACTGCCCACCTCTAGTTTAAAGTACACTAACGACAAACTTAAAGCATCGAGGAGGTTTAGACTGTGTATCTAGACATTCCACGCGATCAGTTTTGGCGGCTTCAAAGAGTTCCACAGTACACTCACGAAGGCCATACTCCAAACAAGATCAAGCCCAAAACTTTGTCAATACAATCATAAAAGTGGATTCAGTTAGAGTCCAAAGTATTTCGAAATCCGTCCCAGCTTACTGCGGAATATCGAAAACTTTGGAGGGGGTTCTGTAGGCTGTCTAAAAACCATTAAAGACAAGTCATCAAAGGCAGAGTCCTAAACTCTAGACGCAGGGCTAGTCTTAGCCAACACTGCCGCACCAAGGCGCGTGGGTCGAAACCCGCGTCTCAGTAGCACCAAGGCGAGTGGGTCGAAACCCGTGTCTCAGCAGCACCAAGGCGCGTGGGTCGACACCCGCGTCTCAGTTGTAACCGTCTCGGTTATAGGGTCAATCACGGCCCACATAATGGGGAAAGTTAACTCCCATTATGGAGTATTTTTAGGAGGCACGTACGCCCCTGAAACCTCTATAAATAGCCCCGTTGCTATGGAGAAGGGGTCGGATTTTTTTGTTTTAGAGAAGAACTCTGAGAGAAAAGAGTTTGACTTTAGAGCTTCCACAGAGGAGGAAAGAGAGTCTAACCCTTCAGATAACTTGCTGCGTACAAGTTAATCTTTGCCTACAATCTCTTAGTCGATAGAGCTGTGTTACTCCGTCCACCAACCGAAGAGAAGATCCCCAAAAGTTCCTGACGTTCACCCGGTCAACGGAAAATAAGATTCACTTTTCACCGCCACTTGAAGAACCCAGCATTAAACAAAGGGGAGATTCAAGACTCAACATCTTCCCTCCCTTGTAGTCGGAGTATTAGTCCGTTGTAATCTTTTAGTTGATTGAAGGAAACTTTACACCGAATTCTTCTACTCCGTACCAAACATCATGCTCTATAGAAGTGGACTTAGTTTCATTCAAAGGAAGTAGAGATGTGGAAGGAGGTTGCTTTTAACTTCCCTAGGTTCGAGTTTGTGTAACTTGGAAGGACGCTCGTTGCTTTTCTTAAAAATGAAAGAAGATTTCTTTGCAACGTGATAACCTATCCATGTGTCTAAAAAAAGCTACAAAAATTAGCCTGGTGTTTTAAATGTTACATAATAGGGTTATACTTTGATGCATTATTTGCCTATACTGAAATTCTAATCAGAAGTATTTAAATTGAAGCAAATTCCAAGCTAAATAAAAAAAATCAAATGATATAATTAGTGGCTGCAATGATTATATTAAATCATTTATTATTTATTTTTCTTCAAATATGAACCTCTATCAATAAAAATCAATAAAGAATGGATAGCTCTATTAGCATATAACTAATTTAATATCCTCTAGTTAATAAACTCTCAAAATCAAATTCTCAAATTAACAACATATGCCAAGAATAAATCAATTCCAGTAATGGGGTATTAGAAATAGTAATTTAGTAAAGCAGGATTTAGATGTATCCAGCACTTGAGAGAAGAAATTTCTGACATGATCAAACAGAATATAAGCAACAGAAATGAAATAGCAAAGATCCCAATGAGCTAACATTATAACATAAAATGAAATAGCAACAAAAACAAGCAAAATGATGATCTAGAAGAATGATTATCAAACAAAGTTCTTCAATAAATTAGAAAGGTTTACACAAAAATGGGAAAAGTTAAAGGTCAAACTTGAAATAAAGTTTCAAAGCCAATTCCATCATAATTTACAGAAACCCTAGAAGGCTAGAATCCCAACTCGGCTCTCTTCTCCTCTTCTAATGGATTAGATCGAACAAATGAAGAGAGAAGAAGAATTAGATGTCAAGGATCAAAACCCTAGATCGATCAATGCAGAATTTTAGGGCCTTTTTCATGGGCGCATGCGATGTGAGAGATCGGGAGAGAGGACTGAGGAGGATCCAAGGAGGGTTGGATCTGCGCTGCGCCGTTGAATCGAGGTCGAGGGATCAGGCGACAGGTTGGATCGAGATTGGATCATGAGAGAGATCGGAAGAGTTGGAGCGAGAGTGAGAGAGAGAGAGAGAGAGAGTTGAGAGCGAAACACATTTGAAGCGGGTGGATATTTGAAGCAGGATTTTTACAAATTACAACCCACCCCGGAGGGTCTAAGGCAATATATGAAAAAGTAGGACGGGCTGTAGCCTAGCCCAGCTAATCTATAAATTCGCCCCTGATGAAAATATCAAGTATTTAATGCACTTGCGAATAATCTTTGTAAAAAAAATATTCTTCAGTTTATATAATGATGTAGTGGTCAAAATTCGACTCTCATCAGGATGATGACACGTGTCAAAGATATAAAGAGCTTCTATCAAGAAATCAACAACTCACAGAGTTCATCCTAGAGGCTCCACCACATCCAAACCTTCCCAAGTCATCCTCCGTCTCGAAGGCCTCCTCAGTCTAGAACCGCACTCCACCATGTTGGCCCAAAGGTCCATCGCCCTAGTTTTGATGATGATTAACTCATATAGTTATAGTACTAATGATCTTGTGCTTATTTAGTTTCAGATATTTGATCAAGATCTTAGTATGTGTTTAGCTTCAACGAAAGTTTTAAAGTCAAGTTTTGAAGCTAGCACATGCTAAATTCAAGAGCTCGCACTTCAAGATCGCATCAAGTACTTAAAGAGGAGTCTAGCTCATGGATCAAGTTTGGACCAAGTCAAGATGGAGAAGAAGTTTTTCAAGAGAAAATTTTCAAGACTTGTGTCATGTTTGTAAGTGTTAAGATTTTATTTTTAGATAAAATGTAAATGATAGATTAGTTATGGAATGTTCAAGCTTATACACACACAAAAAAGTTTGATTTTTGAAAAATACGATTTTTGTTTTAATCTTTAAATTCTATGCCTCAAAAATAGTTCACATGTTTGTAATATGTGTTAATTTTTTATCACACATATTTGTACTTTAAAGTATTTCAAAGAACTTGTTTTTGTGAATTTTATGAAGATTTTATGAAATTTAAGATGTATTTTAAAAAGTTGTTAAAACTGTTTTTTGAGCTGCTGGCGGTCGACCGGCCGGTCGACTGACGTGCACAAGACGTGCACAAGCCCATGAGACTTGAGCTCGATCGGCCGACAGGTCAACTGCAGTAGAGATCGGCCGACCGACCGGTCGACCGACTGAGTTTGCAGAGCTCTCGGGTTTTCTCGGATGACCGAGCGGCCGACCTTTTTGCTGATCTGCTCGACACCCTTGTATATTCTAATCATAACTTTTTATTCTTATGTTCAATCAATATATTTTAAATTGAATTTAAAAGATAATTTTTAGGGCTACATTTGTTATTCAATAATAATTTTTTGATTTAAATGTTAAAGATGTCAAATCTTGGGTTGAAATCTATTCTTGTTCTCAAAATAGTTTACAGTTTTTGGTTTGACACATTTTAGTATTTTGTTGATAAATGTCTACTTATAAATGATATTGATTTGATTTAAGTTGCACTAGAAAGAAGACTACAAGATCTACAAATTTATCCTATAAACTTATTTTCAAATTTTAACGTTTTAGGCCTCAAAACTATGCTCAAAATTAACCTATTGCACAGTCTGGGTCTGAGCGGTCGGCCGCCAGACTCCAACGGTCAAAAATTTGACCGTTAGTCGGTCGACCGGGCAGTTGACTGACAGGTCATTCTGGCCAGATTTTTGAGCCCTGACGGATAATTTTGATCCCTATAAATAAGGGATCTTTTGGCCTCTTTTAGGAAAGATTTTTGGAGAGTTTTTAAGAGTCATTTTCCCATCTCCAACAGAAGTTTTTCAACAAGTTTTTGGGCTAAACTTCCGTATCAAAAGAGTGTTTATCAAGAGTGTTTTTCTTGAGTTTTCAAAACAGATTTTGTAAAATTTTCACCACAACTTCTATCTAGTTTTTCTCACATAAGCTTGAGCTTCCATTGCTATATTCATCCTCTAGGATCCTTGTTGTGAGAGAGTTTGTTTTTGTGATCAAAAGAAGTGATCACAAGTGTTCCGCCCCTTGTATTAGAGGAGTTGTAAAGTTTGCCACCTCGGCGAGCTTGCCGGTTCGCGTATGTTGTTCTTGAGGGAACAAGTGAGGGACTTGCGGGTCCAAGAGTTCTTGAGGGAGCTCGTTGTAGGTGTTGCGACACTCAGTGATCTTGCGGGATCGATTATAGTGAAAATCATTCATAGTGGTGAAGGCGGAGACGTGAAGCAAGTGGCTCGAACCTTGAAATAAATCTTTCGTGTTTGCGATTGCTTATCTCTCCCTCTCTCACTTGGTGTATATATCTTACTTGCTTTTATTGTTTACATTCTCACATGCTTGATATACTTGTGCTTTATTGATATACATGCTTGGATTGTTTTAATATCTTGCATGCTCTTGTATTAATCATATCCTTACATGCTTAATCTTGTCATTGTGCTTGTGTGCACACTTGTATCAAATCAAGAGAGCTAACGTAGCATCTCAACTCTTATTCTAGAGGAATCTTTAGGAGAAGTTCAGAGTCCTTCACCGGGAATTCGGCTACACTTTTGTGTTATACTTTGTGTGTTTGTGTAATAGTTTTTAGTTTACATAATTAGTTTTAATTCCGCATTGTTGTACATTAGATTAGCTTGTCACATATTCACCCCCTTCTAGGTGACCTACACACCACTCCGAGGTCTTTGCCTTTCAGAGGTCTTTCTCATACCAAAAGTTTCCAACAGCAGGACTCCGAGATCTTCGCTTACCATTACGCAACCCCATCCTCCCCACATTCAAAATGTGTAAAGCCCCTTTCAGCGGGTAGTTATAGACAGTGACAGAATCCCCGGTCTGCATTCACAACCAACTAACGTCAGTAATCACAGTCGTTACAACAAATCCAATGCGTGTAGATCATGAAGTTACACCAGTCCGCCAATTTCGCCTGCACGCTGACATTCCTGTCAGGTATATATGACCATTCTTCTCCAAAAAAAAGAGGATCATTTCCATAATCCTAAGAGTGTACACACATACACCACTACATAGCAGTTTCCTGTGCTAGTCCATCCACTACACGAACAGTTCCCTATGCTACTCCATTCATCACACTAGAAGTTCACTATTTCAGTCCACCAACATACTAGCAGTTCTTCGTGCTAGTCCACCCTTCCACTACACCGGAAATTTTTCTTTGCTGGTCCTTCCTACCGTTTCACTAACTGATTCTTACGCCCAAGGGTCTTAGGCCGGCACCACACCGATGCTCCTAACTTAAAAGGTGTTTTTTTCTAGTGTGTGTTCTAATAGATGTCACCCGGAGAGCACCTCAAATTGCTAATAGTGGGCCTAATCATAAGTAAGCCAATTTTTGTCCACCACAAACTGATGCTTTCATTGAAGTCTGAGTCTACACTCAAGGTCTCCTTCCCATCCAACCCAAAACCTTCATCAAGAAAGCCTCTTTCATAGCATCCATGGCCTCGAGAAAATAAACCAGCACCTATAACGATATCTTGTCAAAGGGCAAGATCATAAATGCCATCGGGGGCACGTCCCCCCCGGCCTACTGTCGATCAGCAGCATACTACCGAGGACATTGACTCCTCGTCACAGAGGACAACCACCATTGGCCACCCGCCAGTGTTCAAATGCCAGATCCTTCAGATGCTCTCCGATATGAATGAGCAGATGAAGGAGCAGCAAGCCCTATCAGATCGCGATCGGGAGCAAGTGGTTTTCGACTGCGATAATGCCATTCGTGAATAGAAGGCATCGAGGCAACTTAATCAGTCACCAACTCAGTCAAAAAGCGAGCCGAAAATCAAAGAATCTCGCAACATCCGAGTCCTCAATGAATTGATCCAAAAACAGATCGAGGAGGCTAAGCTGCAGCTCTATAGTCGATCAACACTTTTAGCTGCCAAAGTTTCTGACTCCTCTCTCTTTAAAGAGATCTTGGAGTGCGAGTTTTCGAGAAAGTTCTCAACTCCAACCTTCAACTACTACTCCTTAGTGAGCAATCCGGTTCTACACATCAGGCATTTTCGAGACAAGATGGTGATCTACTCTCGCAATGATCCGCTCATGCGCCTAACCTTACCATTCAGCCTGAAAGGTATGGCTTCGGATTGGTTCTTTTTTTTGTCGCCGCATTCTCTCTGCAACTTCAAAGAAGTGACCGACACATTTCTCATCCAGTATGCCTCCTGCCGAGAAGCCAAGAAGAATAATCATCACCTTCTCTCCGTCAAGATGAGGTAAGCCTCAAGTCCTACATTGGCTACTTTCAAAGCCAGGTTGCCAAAGTTCTCAACTACGGTGAGGATGTATCTGCAATCACATTTATCAGCAGGTTACAGATCTCTCACTCGTTGTACAAGCACCTTCTGAAGCTCGATGTCACTCATGAAGTCCTATCTCGAGCTCATCCCTACATCCAGTTGGAGGAATCGATGAAGAACTCCGTGTACCACTCCCTCGAGCGCGGTAATGACAGGGAGAAGATAAACTTGTAGCGTGAAATTCCGATCCATGCCAGCAACCAGAACCATGGTAACCTTCCTTCAAGAAGTAGGCGTTCCCGATTCTCTCTTCGAATCCACTCTGAGCCTATAGAGCGAAATGACACTTCACCCCACTGAGGTTTTCCATCAATGAAATCTTCAATACCATTAATGACCAGCTGTGGGTAAGGCGCCCGAAGCCGATCCAACAAACCCTGCATTTCCCAGGGCGAAAAAGTATTCTTCCTTCTAAGAAAGTAAGAGACACGAGACCGTCTACTACATAAGTCTCTGATAGTACCTGAAAGAACTTGTTCACCACGACTTTCTCAAAGAGTATATGCTTACATCCGGAGCAACCGTCAATGCAGAGAACCAAGCGCTCCGCCTCCTACCTTATCGCAACATGGAATCACTCAGTACAAAGCGATTGAGTGACCAATTCCTCTTACAAGAACAGTGAAGTATAACAACTGCAACTCCCTATATTTTATTTTAAACCCATGTATTTTATTTTACATCATTAATAAAAATATGTTTTTCTCCTAACCATTTTCTTGCCATGCTTATGGGAGTCTCCTCATCAGTCCTTGACGCTTGCACGTCTGATGTGAGAATGTTCTCCACTTGGAGGTGGCAAGGCAAGGACCAGCCTACGCGCTCCCTCTCGACTAGCTTACTGGCAGTCGAAACCCTTCGTTATGGTAGTGTCCCCACTCGAAGTCCCTGCCATGCTGATATAAGTTTCCCCTATCAGTCCCTGGCGCTTGTACGTCCCGAAGTGGGAGTGTCCCCTACTCGAAGGCGACAGCGCAAGTATCAACATACGGGCTCCGTCTCGATTAGCCTACGGCCAGTCGAAACTCTCTGTTGTAGGAGTGTCCCCCGCTCGGCGTCCCTGCCATGCTGATGAGAGTGTTCCCCATCAGTCCTTGATGCTTGTATGTCGCAAAGTGGGAGCATCCCCCACTCAGAGGTCGCAACACAAGTACCAGCTTATGGGCTCCCTCTCGATTAGCCTACGGGGAGTCGAAACCCTCCGTTGTGGGAGTGTTCCCCACTCGGAGTTTCTACTCTGTTGATGGGATTTCGTCCACTCAGAGAGCCGGATCGCCACTCTGCTGATGGGTTCTACCCCCACTCGGAGTCAACGTATCCAATCGTCGATGTGTCACCCTCGCACTTCAGAATCTTACCAAGTTTACAGGTACAATTGATGGGATTACCCACACTCGGAGACAACATCATAGGCTTGCCAAAACACTCCAAACCAACTGACCCTACCAGAGATACAGATTAAGCATTCCGGAAAGGTATGATCATCCGGATATTATACAAACATAAACTGCTTTTATTCCAATAATGTAGTCTTTGAATCTGCATGCATGTATTGTTCATCTCAGATTAGCATGGATTATGTGTATTCACATATAACCGCACAAGACAAAGGGTATATATATGAGGGTTTTCTTATTTAAATTATTTTCTTGACGTACTAGTTTCCTGTGATTGGAAGTTAATTGTACATAATTTTGTTAATCCACTTTGTTAGACTTATATTGACTTTCATTACACTTACTATGCAATAAGATGTTCCACTGCATGTTTGTATTGGCATCCTCCTTCCCTCCTCTGATGGGAGTATCCCCCATCAGTCCTTGACGCTTATACGTCCCGAAGTGGGAGTGTCTCCTACTTGGAGGCGGTAACGCAAGCATCGGGCCACGGGCTCTCTCTCGGTTAGTCTACGGGTAGTTGAAACCCTCCATTGAGGGAGTGGCCCTCACTCGGAGTCTCTACTCTGCTGCTGAGATTTTTCCCACTCAGAGCCCTATCAAGTTCGCCGCTCAGCTGAAGGGAATATCCCCTTCGAAAGCAACTATAGACCCAACTCTGCTGCTGAGATTTCCCCCCTCAGAGGCCTAAAGTTTACAGGTGCCGCTTATGTGATCTCTCTCACTTTGAAACAACAGCGCAAACTCACCATATGTAACGGTCCCAGTTTAAAAAATCCTCAATTTACATAACCTCCACTTACAAAATCGATTATCCTTATCATTTCCTTATTTCAAAAAAATTCAGCAGCACCTCCTTTGTAATTACTGGTCGGATATAATATCCAATACAGATATGATAATTTCGGCTAACAATAGCCTACTTATTCTCATTCCAACCATATAACTAAATCCAAAATCATCCACACAATCATGAAAGTATTTCGGCTTGACATCGCCTACTTATGGAGAAACATATCAATATGAATTCTAGAGTTTCTTTCTATTAATCCATAGAGTCTCAGAAATGACAACTTTCAACTTCACATGGTATCATGTTGATAAATACACTTCTTATTACTACAACCCAATACAATATATCTCGAATGCCAACGTGAAATGAAACTACTACAAGGTTCCCCAAATATGTAATTATATATATACAAGATTAATAGTCTATATCAAGACCCACATTTATCATTCACAAACCCAAGTGTTCCAAGATACAATAGTTGGATTGATTCAGGATGAACCCTACACAGCATAGCCCTGACCCCTGTCTCCAAGCAACCTGCAATATAACAGTCTGTGGGAGGGTGAGCTCGACAGCTCAGTGAGTGAGTCAGGAAATAAATCAAGAAATGATAATATCTCAAAGAGAGAATATGAATATTCATGCAACGAAAGAAACCTGAACAGTAAGAAGGCAAGAATCAAAGGCATCCGATAGTTTAATAATTAAGGCCTCAGCCTCTAAAATTTCTGAGGACGGTCAGACTCTTATGATCGTATTCCCCAATTCCTTTCTTGGATTTTCATAATTATGTGTGATAAGGTCTAAGAGTTACATAACAAACTCTCTCGTCTTATGTGTACATAGTGTGTATTACCCACGTACCTTGTTTTTCACGCTATCATATATTAACCACAAGAGTTATGCCATAAACCTAGTTATTGCATTCAGATAACACTTACTTCACAAGTCATAATTATATAGCATACAATCATATCATATTTCTCATAATGCAATAACGCTTCACCCTTCAAGTAAAGCACGGATTCACATGCACATTTTCACCCAATATATGATATTCATTTCAATCAGTTAAACTTGTATTCTGATGGTTTCATGTCATATACGATGACACAACCCTCATACCCCCAGTGTCGCATACACACATACACATTTGTATCACACATAACCATTTATTTTCAATCATTTATAAGGATTCAAATACATGTATATCATATCACCATTCAAGTACTGCATGGATTAACCCTTGCACTTTCACCCATCATATCATATTTCATTATCTCATATAACCAAGCAGAGCTTCACAGTCATGCATAAGGACAAGCATAGAACACTGTTCAATTTGAATAAGCACATCTTATTTCATGACACACGACCCATCTTATACCCCGTCTTCACACCTACCAGCTCCCGCTGGCCCCTTCCTACATGTAACACACACAATATCATACCCCGTCTTCACACCTACCAGCTCCCGCTGGCCCCTTCCTACATTTCACACAATATCATACCCCGTCTTCACACCTACCAGCTCCCGCTGGCCCCTTCCTACATTTCACACAATATCATACCCCGTCTTCACACCTACCAGCTCCCGCTGGCCCCTTCCTACATTTCACACAATATCATACAAAATCATATTCACACAATTCCCAAGTTCGGATTCTTAACATGCTTATCAATTATAAGTGCTCCAATAGGTCAGCAGTTAAGTGATAACATCTATTTCCATTCATGCTCTATCCAACTATTCATATTAGATATATTATACAAAACAAATCATTCTCATAAAATTCTTAGTTGACTATGACGATGTTATAGGGCATCTACTAACATCTCACCTTCTATGTTAAACAACTTTTAAACATTTTCAGCTGAACTTAGAAAAGTTAATGACTTGAGCAGTCTATACCTTTCTTTGCAATAAGAATATAGACAACATCTTATTTAAACTGAAGGTAGGAATGTGAACCTTCTTAACAGTAACAAATCTTTCACTTTTAACCCAGTGTCGGAATCTCTAAGAAATTATCATATGTATAGTAAAGTACGGATCTCATTCCACTTGGCACTAAACTGCACACGAAATTTATTGGTACCTTATATTTTTATGAGCCAGATAAGGACAGTCTGCTATTTGGAGTAGACACCACTATTAAACTTTTAGTAAAATCCTTCATGACTCATATTATGCTGATATCAAACTTTCGGGTATAACATAATTAAATCTTTTGTTACAAGGTCATGATATTTTATCAGCTCTTCTATCACTTAGACTTCTTAGAATATTACCCAAGACAATTTCAGGTGTAGACGCTAGGAGTACAATCTCATCTACTTTATATACTAAAAATTCTAATGAAAGGAGGGCTTGAGTTTAATTGGGGAGATTTCCATGTTCTCCAAATTTCTCTTCTAATTATATTTTAATTATAAAAGGGACACAATTTAGCTTTGTGCATTAATGAACTTGAAGTTCAATTCCTACATGTTAAGGATTTGCAAAGCCTTTACTATAACAACAAGGATCACTCTAAACATCCCTCGATTTGCTCGTGATGTTTCGACAAGCCTCTATCACCTACATCCAACCGGAATGTGAATAAACTGTTGGGAGGTGGACTCGTATAGCTCTATATATATATCTCTTAAACGATATAACACATACTAAGTAGTTTGATGTTGCAGTGACCACCAGTCATGAACCTTTTGTTGACACAATTTTATGGCTCGAACTTTCCGGATAACCAACGGAGTTTTTATGATGACTTTCATTCTACGTATAGGAATAGAACGAGGAAAGATTTATTAGAAACTAGACCCCACTACCTTTCCAATGACCTACTACATGATAGGTTTTGATTAACCAAACTGCTCCAGAAATTCAAAAACCTATCAGCTGTGCTGAATTCTGCAGCATGACAGTTTTGACCAACCTTCAATGTTTCAGTCATAACTTAAGTTACAGGTATCCGATGAGGGCATGGTATGAACCGTTGGAAAGTAGACTTGATTAGCTTTCCAAGGTATATTACATGACCTATTCCTTATTGAATATCCTTACGAAAGAAACCCCAAGATTCTGGTTTCAAATCTGAACAGACTTTAACAGATTAGTATTATTATTACCAAGTGCTTTGAACTACACATTTTCTCAACTTTTCCTCTTATCTTGCTTGTCCGCAGTCAGTCAGGTCACACGGACTTTCTGAGTATTAACAACTTGCACCAATTTAACGTTTCCTTTTCAATCAACATCTATAGAAGCATGCACGTTGGGCCTCAAGATAAAGTTATTATGTAATGGGAGTATCATGGCACTAATAATAAATTTCTACCACATAGCTCACATTAATTTCTAACAAATTAATTATATTATTCCAAACGAACCATTTACCACAAATTAAGTTGCCACATACTTGGATTACGGATTCCTTGCTATTAATGCAAATTCGCATTTTTCATGACAATCAACAATCTTAACCATTGACTTTATTAGTTGAATTTATGTAGCTATTAATTCATAATTGTCCACCCATAATTAGATTTACCATACTACTTATTCCATCATCCCCTCCCCTTTACATTAAGTTGGATCGTGCCTCAACAAAGCCTAACACTCTCATATGAAGATATTTTGAGAATGACACAAATACACCACAAAAATTAGCAAGGATAGCTTGAACAAGGTTATTTAGAACAACTAAAGTCGGCAAGTACCTAGGTATACGAATCTAGGAAATGAAATGTAGTCTAATTAAATTCATGAGTTCATCAAAATAATTACAATTAATTTGAAGTAAGAAACCCCCTTCACCACATGATATGCCCCCCCCCCAATACAATATTTACATTCCTCACTAATATGCAATTAATTCAATTCAATAATCTCTACAACAAGTTTAGGCCACTATGTACTTTAAAAATCATGAAATCCCCAAAATGTATACATGCATAGTTTCAAAAGAAAAGATTTCTAATCAACTCAAAAATCAAGAGTTAGGGTTTCTCCGAAAATGTATTTTGAGAAAAGATAAAAGGGGGGAAGACCCACTCACCCAAATCCGGTCCGACGACCACCATCTGGCAGCCCCTGGCCGGCTGACGGCCGCCCAGTCGCGGCCTGGCCGGCCGCGGCTCTGCTTGAGCATGCGCGCGCACCTCCGCGCGCCGCTGCGCGCCGCCGTGCGCGCAGCCTCGCGCGCCACCGCGCTGGCGCGCCCTCCATCCCTGCCGAGAGAGAGAGAGAGAGAGAGAGAGAGAGAGAGAGAGAGAGAGAGAGAGAAATTTTGGGGTGGTTGCGTGAGGGAGAGAGAGAGAAATTTGGGGGTGGTTGCGTGAGGGAGAGAGAGAGAGAGATATATTAGAAAAAAAAATTGCCACCGCATACACCTATTTCCCTTTTCACTTTCCCATTTTGTCACCTCACCCCACTCATTCCAAAGTTGCCTAAATTCTTGCCACCTCTTGCCCACTAGCTACTTTAGGTCATTAAATATTTGTGTAACAATTGTGGGAAGGGTTAATGTACATGGTAGAATACCACTACATGATGTGTATATATATACATATATTCATTCATTTTTGAAGGCATATATATACATACCAACTATTTTATACAAATTAAATACTCAACAAGTTTTATTTCGCTTCGCACTAATTAATAAATAATCCTTTCTAATTATTTTGTTTAATACCTCAAATCTCAAAATTAGGATATTAAATCAGAATTTAATAATCCGGATGTTACATTTCTACCCCCCTTACAGAAGTTTCGTCCTCGAAACTTGGCATGCTTGAAACAGATAATTATAAAATCTTCACATTCCTCCAATATACTTCAAAATCCTTTACTTCTATATAATATCCCTCTCGATCCTTTTTCTCAAGAACTTATTATCTCATGAACAACTTTCTACACTATATTCTTACGATCCGACTTAATCTTAACTCGCTTGATATTTTAATCATTGCCTTACTCCAGTGTCCCATACCACTAGCAGCTCGTACTGAGGGCCCACACCCTCAGTCGAACACATCCGAATTATGGCATGTGGGTACCATAATCCGAACATAAGGTAGTGACCAAATATCCCGCGCTTAAGGATTAGTCATACACGTAAGAACTCCTACCCCCCTTTAAACCTGCCATATCAAACAACATATTCACATACAAAGAGAAAACAATCATGCGTATCAATCATGACAATCAACCTAGCAATCTAATCCTCTTCTTACCACAACAATTCTAAGTCTAATACTCGTTCTATATCCTGCGCTCTGATACCAACTGTAACGGTCCCAGTTTAATAAATCCTCAATTTACATAACCTCCACTTACAAAATCGATTATCCTTATCATTTCCTTATTTCAAAAAAATTCAGCAGCACCTCCTTTGTAATTACTGGTCGGATATAATATCCAATACAGATATGATAATTTCGGCTAACAATAGCCTACTTATTCTCATTCCAACCATATAACTAAATCCAAAATCATCCACACAATCATGAAAGTATTTCGGCTTGACATCGCCTACTTATGGAGAAACATATCAATATGAATTCTAGAGTTTCTTTCTATTAATCCATAGAGTCTCAGAAATGACAACTTTCAACTTCACATGGTATCATGTTGATAAATACACTTCTTATTACTACAACCCAATACAAGATATCTCGAATGCCAACGTGAAATGAAACTACTACAAGGTTCCCCAAATATGTAATTATATATATACAAGATTAATAGTCTATATCAAGACCCACATTTATCATTCACAAAC
Organism: Agave tequilana; assembly: GCA_038442645.1. Lineage (NCBI taxonomy): Eukaryota > Viridiplantae > Streptophyta > Magnoliopsida > Asparagales > Asparagaceae > Agave > Agave tequilana. The sequence continues at coordinate 95,200 of JAVJIF010011441.1, forward strand.
CCAAGTGTTCCAAGATACAATAGTTGGATTGATTCAGGATGAACCCTACACAGCATAGCCCTGACCCCTGTCTCCAAGCAACCTGCAATATATCAGTCTGTGGGAGGGTGAGCTCGACAGCTCAGTGAGTGAGTCAGGAAATAAATCAAGAAATGATAATATCTCAAAGAGAGAATATGAATATTCATGCAACGAAAGAAACCTGAACAGTAAGAAGGCAAGAATCAAAGGCATCCGATAGTTTAATAATTAAGGCCTCAGCCTCTAAAATTTCTGAGGACGGTCAGACTCTTATGATCGTATTCCCCAATTCCTTTCTTGGATTTTCATAATTATGTGTGATAAGGTCTAGGAGTTACATAACAAACTCTCTCGTCTTATGTGTACATAGTGTGTATTACCCACGTACCTTGTTTTTCACGCTATCATATATTAACCACAAGAGTTATGCCATAAACCTAGTTATTGCATTCAGATAACACTTACTTCACAAGTCATAATTATATAGCATACAATCATATCATATTTCTCATAATGCAATAACGCTTCACCCTTCAAGTAAAGCACGGATTCACATGCACATTTTCACCCAATATATGATATTCATTTCAATCAGCTAAACTTGTATTCTGATGGTTTCATGTCATATACGATGACACAACCCTCATACCCCCAGTGTCGCATACACACATACACATTTGTATCACACATAACCATTTATTTTCAATCATTTATAAGGATTCAAATACATGTATATCATATCACCATTCAAGTACTGCATGGATTAACCCTTGCACTTTCACCCATCATATCATATTTCATTATCTCATATAACCAAGCAGAGCTTCACAGTCATGCATAAGGACAAGCATAGAACACTGTTCAATTTGAATAAGCACATCTTATTTCATGACACACGACCCATCTTATACCCCGTCTTCACACCTACCAGCTCCCGCTGGCCCCTTCCTACATGTAACACACACAATATCATACCCCGTCTTCACACCTACCAGCTCCCGCTGGTCCCTTCCTACATTTCACACAATATCATACCCCGTCTTCACACCTACCAGCTCCCGCTGGCCCCTTCCTACATTTCACACAATATCATACCCCGTCTTCACACCTACTAGCTCCCGCTGGCCCCTTCCTACATTTCACACAATATCATACAAAATCATATTCACACAATTCCCAAGTTCGGATTCTTAACATGCTTATCAATTATAAGTGCTCCAATAGGTCAGCACTTAAGTGATAACATCTATTTCCATTCATGCTCTATCCAACTATTCATATTAGATATATTATACAAAACAAATCATTCTCATAAAATTCTTAGTTGACTATGACGATGTTATAGGGCATCTACTAACATCTCACCTTCTATGTTAAACAACTTTTAAATACTTTCAGCTGAACTTAGAAAAGTTAATGACTTGAGCAGTCTATACCTTTCTTTGCAATAAGAATATAGACAACATCTTATTTAAACTGAAGGTAGGAATGTGAACCTTCTTAACAGTAACAAATCTTTCACTTTTAACCCAGTGTCGGAATCTCTAAGAAATTATCATATGCATAGTAAAGTACGGATCTCATTCCACTTGGCACTAAACTGCACACGAAATTTATTGGTACCTTATATTTTTATGAGCCAGATAAGGACAGTCTGCTATCTGGAGTAGACACCACTATTAAACTTTTAGTAAAATCCTTCATGACTCATATTATGCTGATATCAAACTTTCGGGTATAACATAATTAAATCTTTTGTTACAAGGTCATGATATTTTATCAGCTCTTCTATCACTTAGACTTCTTAGAATATTACCCAAGACAATTTCAGGTGTAGACGCTAGGAGTACAATCTCATCTACTTTATATACTAAAAATTCTAATGAAAGGAGGGCTTGAGTTTAATTGGGGAGATTTCCATGTTCTCCAAATTTCTCTTCTAATTATATTTTAATTATAAAAGGGACACAATTTAGCTTTGTGCATTAATGAACTTGAAGTTCAATTCCTACATGTTAAGGATTTGCAAAGCCTTTACTATAACAATAAGGATCACTCTAAACATCCCTCGATTTGCTCGTGATGTTTCGACAAGCCTCTATCACCTACATCCATCCGGAATGTGAATAAACTGTTGGGAGGTGGACTCGTATAGCTCTATATATATATCTCTTAAACGATATAACACATACTAAGTAGTTTGATGTTGCAGTGACCACCAGTCATGAACCTTTTGTTGACACAATTTTATGGCTCGAACTTTCCGGATAACCAACGGAGTTTTTATGATGACTTTCATTCTACGTATAGGAATAGAACGAGGAAAGATTTATTAGAAACTAGACTCCACTACCTTTCCAATGACCTATTACATGATAGGTTTTGATTAACCAAACTGCTCCAGAAATTCAAAAACCTATCAGCTGTGCTGAATTCTGCAGCATGACAGTTTTGACCAACCTTCAATGTTTCAGTCATAACTTAAGTTACAGGTATCCGATGAGGGCATGGTATGAACCGTTGGAAAGTAGACTCGATTAGCTTTCCAACGGTATATTACATGACCTATTCCTTATTGAATATCCTTACGAAAGAAACCCCAAGATTCTGGTTTCAAATCTGAACAGACTTTAACAGATTAGTATTATTATTACCAAGTGCTTTGAACTACACATTTTCTCAACTTTTCCTCTTATCTTGCTTGTCCGCAGTCAGTCAGGTCACACGGACTTTCTGAGTATTAACAACTTGCACCAATTTAACGTTTCCTTTTCAATCAACATCTATAGAAGCATGCACGTTGGGCCTCAAGATAAAGTTATTATGTAATGGGAGTATCATGGCACTAATAATAAATTTCTACCACATAGCTCACATTAATTTCTAACAAATTAATTATATTATTCCAAACGAACCATTTACCATAAATTAAGTTGCCACATACTTGGATTACGGATTCCTTGCTATTAATGCAAATTCGCATTTTTCATGACAATCAACAATCTTAACCATTGACTTTATTAGTTGAATTTATGTAGCTATTAATTCATAATTGTCCACCCATAATTAGATTTACCATACTACTTATTCCATCATCCCCTCCCCTTTACATTAAGTTGGATCGTGCCTCAACAAAGCCTAACACTCTCATATGAAGATATTTTGAGAGTGACACAAATACACCACAAAAATTAGCAAGGATAGCTTGAACAAGGTTATTTAGAACAACTAAAGTCGGCAAGTACCTAGGTATACGAATCTAGGAAATGAAATGTAGTCTAATTAAATTCATGAGTTCATCAAAATAATTACAATTAATTTGAAATAAGAAACCTCCTTCACCACATGATATGCCCCCCCCCAATACAATATTTACATTCCTCACTAATATGCAATTAATTCAATTCAATAATCTCTACAACAAGTTTAGGCCACTATGTACTTTAAAAATCATGAAATCCCCAAAATGTATACATGCATAGTTTCAAAAGAAAAGATTTCTAATCAACTCAAAAATCAAGAGTTAGGGTTTCTCCGAAAATGTATTTTGAGAAAAGATAAAAGGGGGAAGACCCACTCACCCAAATCCGGTCCGACGACCACCATCCGGCGGCCCCTGGCCGGCTGTCGGCCGCCCAGTCGCGGCCTGGCCGGCCGCGGCTCTGCTTGAGCATGCGCGCGCACCTGCGCGCGCCGCTGCGCGCCGCCGTGCGCGCAGCCTCGCGCGCCCTCCATCCCTGCCGCGAGAGAGAGAGAGAGAGAGAGAGAGAGAGAGAGAGAGAGAGAGATTTGGGGGTGGTTGCGTGAGGGAGAGAGAGAGAAATTTGGGGGTGGTTGCGTGAGGGAGAGAGAGAGAGAGAGATATATTAGGAAAAAAAAAATTGCCACCGCATACACCTATTTCCCTTTTCACTTTCCCATTTTGCCACCTCACCCCACTCATTCCAAAGTTGCCTAAATTCTTGCCACCTCTTGCCCACTAGCTACTTTAGGTCATTAAATATTTGTGTAACAATTGTGGGAAGGGTTAATGTACATGGTAGAATACCACTACATGATGTGTATATATATACATATATTCATTCATTTTTGAAGGCATATATATACATACCAACTATTTTATACAAATTAAATACTCAACAAGTTTTATTTCGCTTTGCACTAATTAATAAATAATCCTTTCTAATTATTTTGTTTAATACCTCAAATCTCAAAATTAGGATATTAAATCAGAATTTAATAATCCGGATGTTACATTTCTACCCCCTTACAGAAGTTTCGTCCTCGAAACTTGGCATGCTTGAAACAGATAAGTATAAAATCTTCACATTCCTCCAATATACTTCAAAATCCTTTACTTCTATATAATATCCCTCTCGATCCTTTTTCTCAAGAACTTATTATCTCATGAACAACTTTCTACACTATATTCTTACGATCCGACTTAATCTTAACTCGCTTGATATTTTAATCATTGCCTTACTCCAGTGTCCCATACCACTAGCAGCTCGTACTGAGGGCCCACACCCTCAGTCGAACACATCCGAATTATGGCATGTGGGTACCATAATCCGGACATAAGGTAGTGACCAAATATCCCGCGCTTCAGGATTAGTCATACACGTAAGAACTCCTACCCCCCTTTAAACCTGCCATATCAAACAACATATTCACATACAAAGAGAATACAATCATGCGTATCAATCATGACAATCAACCTAGCAATCTAATCCTCTTCTTACCACAACAATTCTAAGTCTAATACTCGTTCTATATCCTGCGCTCTGATACCAACTGTAACGGTCCCAGTTTAATAAATCCTCAATTTACATAACCTCCACTTACAAAATCGATTATCCTTATCATTTCCTTATTTCAAAAAAATTCAGCAGCACCTCTTTTGTAATTACTGGTCGGATATAATATCCAATACAGATATGATAATTTCGGCTAACAATAGCCTACTTATTCTCATTCCAACCATATAACTAAATCCAAAATCATCCACACAATCATGAAAGTATTTCGGCTTGACATCACCTACTTATGGAGAAACATATCAATATGAATTCTAGAGTTTCTTTCTATTAATCCATAGAGTCTCAGAAATGACAACTTTCAACTTCACATGGTATCATGTTGATAAATACACTTCTTATTACTACAACCCAATACAAGATATCTCGAATGCCAACGTGAAATGAAACTACTACAAGGTTCCCCAAATATGTAATTATATATATACAAGATTAATAGTCTATATCAAGACCCACATTTATCATTCACAAACCCAAGTGTTCCAAGATACAATAGTTGGATTGATTCAGGATGAACCCTACACAGCATAGCCCTGACCCCTGTCTCCAAGCAACCTGCAATATAACAGTCTGTGGGAGGGTGAGCTCGACAGCTCAGTGAGTGAGTCAGGAAATAAATCAAGAAATGATAATATCTCAAAGAGAGAATATGAATATTCATGCAACGAAAGAAACCTGAACAGTAAGAAGGCAAGAATCAAAGGCATCCGATAGTTTAATAATTAAGGCCTCAGCCTCTAAAATTTCTGAGGACGGTCAGACTCTTATGATCGTATTCCCCAATTCCTTTCTTGGATTTTCATAATTATGTGTGATAAGGTCTAAGAGTTACATAACAAACTCTCTCGTCTTATGTGTACATAGTGTGTATTACCCACGTACCTTGTTTTTCACGCTATCATATATTAACCACAAGAGTTATGCCATAAACCTAGTTATTGCATTCAGATAACACTTACTTCACAAGTCATAATTATATAGCATACAATCATATCATATTTCTCATAATGCAATAACTCTTCACCCTTCAAGTAAAGCACGGATTCACATGCACATTTTCACCCAATATATGATATTCATTTCAATCAGCTAAACTTGTATTCTGATGGTTTCATGTCATATACGATGACACAACCCTCATACCCCCAGTGTCGCATACACACATACAAATTTGTATCACACATAACCATTTATTTTCAATCATTTATAAGGATTCAAATACATGTATATCATATCACCATTCAAGTACTGCATGGATTAACCCTTGCACTTTCACCCATCATATCATATTTCATTATCTCATATAACCAAGCAGAGCTTCACAGTCATGCATAAGGACAAGCATAGAACACTGTTCAATTTGAATAAGTACATCTTATTTCATGACACACGACCCATCTTATACCCCGTCTTCACACCTACCAGCTCCCGCTGGCCCCTTCCTACATGTAACACACACAATATCATACCCCGTCTTCACACCTACCAGCTCCCGCTGGCCCCTTCCTACATTTCACACAATATCATACCCCGTCTTCACACCTACCAGCTCCCGCTGGCCCCTTCCTACATTTCACACAATATCATACAAAATCATATTCACACAATTCCCAAGTTCGGATTCTTAACATGCTTATCAATTATAAGTGCTCCAATAGGTCAGCACTTAAGTGATAACATCTATTTCCATTCATGCTCTATCCAACTATTCATATTAGATATATTATACAAAACAAATCATTCTCATAAAATTCTTAGTTGACTATGACGATGTTATAGGGCATCTACTAACATCTCACCTTCTATGTTAAACAACTTTTAAACACTTTCAGCTGAACTTAGAAAAGTTAATGACTTGAGCAGTCTATACCTTTCTTTGCAATAAGAATATAAACAACATATTATTTAAACTGAAGGTAGGAATGTGAACCTTCTTAACAGTAACAAATCTTTCACTTTTAACCCAGTGTCGGAATCTCTAAGAAATTATCATATGCATAGTAAAGTACGGATCTCATTCCACTTGGCACTAAACTGCACACGAAATTTATTGGTACCTTATATTTTTATGAGCCAGATAAGGACAGTCTGCTATCTGGAGTAGACACCACTATTAAACTTTTAGTAAAATCCTTCATGACTCATATTATGCTGATATCATACTTTCGGGTATAACATAATTAAATCTTTTGTTACAAGGTCATGATATTTTATCAGCTCTTCTATCACTTAGACTTCTTAGAATATTACCCAAGACAATTTCAGGTGTAGACGCTAGGAGTACAATCTCATCTACTTTATATACTAAAAATTCTAATGAAAGGAGGGCTTGAGTTTAATTGGGGAGATTTTCATGTTCTCCAAATTTCTCTTCTAATTATATTTTAATTATAAAAGGGACACAATTTAGCTTTGTGCATTAATGAACTTGAAGTTCAATTCCTACATGTTAAGGATTTGCAAAGCCTTTACTATAACAACAAGGATCACTCTAAACATCCCTCGATTTGCTCGTGATGTTTCGACAAGCCTCTATCACCTACATCCAACCGGAATGTGAATAAACTGTTGGGAGGTGGACTCGTATAGCTCTATATATATATCTCTTAAACGATATAACATATACTAAGTAGTTTGATGTTGCAGTGACCACCAGTCATGAACCTTTTGTTGACACAATTTTATGGCTCGAACTTTCCGGATAACCAACGGAGTTTTTATGATGACTTTCATTCTACGTATAGGAATAGAACGAGGAAAGATTTATTAGAAACTAGACTCCACTACCTTTCCAATGACCTATTACATGATAGGTTTTGATTAACCAAACTGCTCCAGAAATTCAAAAACCTATCAGCTGTGCTGAATTCTGCAGCATGACAGTTTTGACCAACCTTCAATGTTTCAGTTATAGTTTAAGTTACACGTATCCGATGAGGGCATGGTATGAACCGTTGGAAAGTAGACTCGATTAGCTTTCCAACGGTATATTACATGACCTATTCCTTATTGAATATCCTTACGAAAGAAACCCCAAGATTCTGGTTTCAAATCTGGACAGACTTTAACAGATTAGTATTATTATTACCAAGTGCTTTGAACTACACATTTTCTCAACTTTTCCTCTTATCTTGCTTGTCCGCAGTCAGTCAGGTCACACGGACTTTCTGAGTATTAACAACTTGCACCAATTTAACGTTTCCTTTTCAATCAACATCTATAGAAGCATGCACGTTGGGCCTCAAGATAAAGTTATTATGTAATGGGAGTATCATGGCACTAATAATAAATTTCTACCACATAGCTCACATTAATTTGTAACAAATTAATTATATTATTCCAAACGAACCATTTACCACAAATTAAGTTGCCACATACTTGGATTACGGATTCCTTGCTATTAATGCAAATTCGCATTTTTCATGACAATCAACAATCTTAACCATTGACTTTATTAGTTGAATTTATGTAGCTATTAATTCATAATTGTCCACCCATAATTAGATTTACCATACTACTTATTCCATCATCCCCTCCCCTTTACATTAAGTTGGATCGTGCCTCAACAAAGCCTAACACTCTCATATGAAGATATTTTAAGAATGACACAAATACACCACAAAAATTAGCAAGGATAGCTTGAACAAGGTTATTTAGAACAACTAAAGTCGGCAAGTACCTAGGTATACGAATCTAGGAAATGAAATGTAGTCTAATTAAATTCATGAGTTCATCAAAATAATTACAATTAATTTGAAGTAAGAAACCCCCTTCACCACATGATATGCCCCCCCCAATACAATATTTACATTCCTCACTAATATGCAATTAATTCAATTCAATAATCTCTACAACAAGTTTAGGCCACTATGTACTTTAAAAATCATGAAATCCCCAAAATGTATACATGCATAGTTTCAAAAGAAAAGATTTCTAATCAACTCAAAAATCAAGAGTTAGGGTTTCTCTGAAAATGTATTTTGAGAAAAGATAAAAGGGGGGAAGACCCACTCACCCAAATTCGGTCCGACGACCACCATCCGGCAGCCCCTGGCCGGCTGCCGGCCGCCTAGTCGCGGCCTGGCCGGCCGCGGCTCTGCTTGAGCATGCGCGCGCCGCTGCGCGCCGCCGTGCGCGCAGCCTCGCGCGCCACCGCGCTGGCGCGCCCTCCATCCCTGCCGAGAGAGAGAGAGAGAGAGAGAGAGAAAGAGAGAGAGAGAGAAATTTGGGGGTGGGTGCGTGAGGGAGAGAGAGAGAAATTTGGGGGTGGTTGCGTGAGGGAGAGAGAGAGAAATTTGGGGGTGGTTGCGTGAGGGAGAGAGAGAGATATATTAGGAAAAAAAAAATTGCCACCGCATACACCTATTTCCCTTTTCACTTTCCCATTTTGCCACCTCACCCCACTCATTCCAAAGTTGCCTAAATTCTTGCCACCTCTTGCCCACTAGCTACTTTAGGTCATTAAATATTTGTGTAACAATTGTGGGAAGGGTTAATGTACATGGTAGAATGCCACTACATGATGTGTATATATATACATATATTCATTCATTTTTGAAGGCATATATATACATACCAACTATTTTATACAAATTAAATACTCAACAAGTTTTATTTCGCTTCGCACTAATTAATAAATAATCCTTTCTAATTATTTTGTTTAATACCTCAAATCTCAAAATTAGGATATTAAATCAGAATTTAATAATCCGGATGTTACACCATACCACTCCATATCCAATCAATCATATCAGAGATAGAGATCAGCACTACGAAGAGACATGACCATATCATACAACCATTTCAATTCCAACAAATATATATATATTTCTATTTTGAAGATCTTTCCATTCCGAATACATTCTATTAAATATATTTGATTACATCTGACAAGCGTAATACAAATTCTTTTACATCTCTGTGTTTACAACTTTTTTTAAAAAAAATACAGCAGATTCAGGTCCAAACGCTCCAGTCCTGCCACCATTAATAGGCTTCAACGCTGTACAATAAAGAATTGCTCATCAGAGAATGCCTCTCGGGAGTAGTCGTCCATCTTTATCCACCCCATGTCTCTTGAACAAGCAACCCTATGCCTCTCCCTCCACATCTCTCCAAAGGAGAAAAATGAGAACTCCAAGGAAGCCCTACGAGAGTAAAGCAGTAGCTCTCTAGAAACAGAAGTCTGCATACAAGAAAGTGATGGTATCACATCCCTTTCGAGATATTCTGAGGAAGAGATCCGAGCCCCGGATTGAGAAGCAATTCACTTGCGTAGCCGATGAGCTCCCCCTCTTTCTCCTTGTACACGCCATTAGGAAGAAGCTAATAGCCTCAAGATCGAAGCTTGCTCACCTAAGATCAAGCAACTCGGAAATCAGATCGTCCGATCCAGTTGAAGTAAGAATCCTACCTATCATCCTCGATTGTGGAACCCTATTACGAAGACTAATGCATCATAACAACCCATTTACAATGACTAATGCGATGCAACAACCAAGCCCCCTAGAAGAGAGAGACTAGTCACCACTTCCTCATCCTCCACCCTTTCCTTCTCCTTCCTCCATCGAAGAAAAGACGTCAGACGGCACAACAAGGAAAGAAATTAGGGGTTCGAAGCGAGAATTTTTGAAGAAGAAAGATGATGACTTCCTCCCATGGATCTTTCCCCATTTATAGATGGACTGGAAGCCAAACCGTCTCTAATTTAAATTTTTAATTCCTGAAAAATCAGCCCACATTTTAAGATTTTCGGTCAACAGTAAAGGCAAAAGATCAACAGTCCTCACCAGTCATAATGACGCCCAGATTCGAAGAAACACAAGGCGCAATCTTTTGATAGATCCCGTCGCTCCATTTGACAACTGACAGCCAGCTGTGCAAGTAAGAATTAATTTCAGATGATCCGCAGTGATCTGAAGAGATTTGACGCATAAGCGCCATGATGAGTTTTAAAGCATCTACCTCGAGTATCTTCGCTTCCCCTACTTCTCTTCTACAGACTCTGACAAGTAGAAAAGTAGGGCATCTATAGTGATCAAAATTCATCTCTCATCAGAATGATGACACATGTCCAAGTTACCAAGATCTTTCGCTAAGAAATTCACAACTCTCAGAGTTCATCCTGGAGCCTCTACCCCATCCAACCTTTTCGAAGTCATCCAATCTTCACGAAGGTGTCATGAGTTCCCAAGGCGTCCTCAGTCTGGAGCGCGCTCCACCACTCTGAGGTCTTTGCCTTCTCGAGGTCTTTCTCATTTCAAAAGTTTTCAATCCTAAGTTAGAGGCCCCGGACATCAGTCCATCGAGATCGCCGCCTACCGTTACGCAACTCCATTCTCCCCATGTTCATAACGTGTAATGCCCCTTTCAGCGCGGGCAATTATGGACAATGATGGATTCCCTGGCCTGTAATGACAGCCAACAATGCCAATAATCACAGTTGTTATAATAAATCCTACACATGCAGATCGTGCAGTTATAATAGTCCGTCAATTCTGTCTCCATATCGGCATCCCCGTCAGGTATATATGATCCTTCTTCTCAAAGGAGAAGGGGATCGCTTCCCTGATCCTCAGAGCACACACGTACATCACTATACTAGCAGTTCCTTGATCTAGTCCATCCACTGCACTAGCAGTTTCATGTGCTAGTCCAATCATCACACTGATAGTTTTCTGTTCAGTTCACCAACCAACAAGCAGCTCCCATGCTAGTCCACCCTTTCATCACACCGATAATTTTCTCTGTCGTTCTTTTCTATCATTCCACCTATTAATTTCTCACACCCGAGGGTCTTAGACCGGACCACACCGGTGCTCATAACCTGAAAGATGTTCTTTCTCGTGTGTGTTTTGGTAAGTATCACTCGAGAAGCGCCTCAAATCGTTTATGGTAAGTCTAATCTACGGTAAGCCTATTTTTGTCATGTGATTGTAGAATAGTGATTATAAATGAACCAAAGAGGAATGAAAAGAAGCAAAGTGAGAATTAGTTCTTTGAAAATAACGATCGAATATGTGGTTAAATAACTGTGGGTGGTGTAGGATCACCTAGAGGGGGGTGAATAGGTGATGGCTAATCTAAAGGTCACTAAATGCCAAATAATGCGGAATTAAAAACTATTATGACCTAAACAAACTATTTAAACTAAACCCACGTATACACAAGAGTGTAGCCGAATTTTCCGTGAAGGGCTCTGGACTAACTCCTCTAGATTCCCCTAGATAAGGGTTGAGGTGTCGCGTTGGCTCTCTTGGTTGAATACAAGTGTTAGCAAACAATCCCCAAGCATATAACAATTTAAGCACAAATGTATATCAAGCATATAATGATAAACACAATAAAAGTATGCAAGATATAAACAAGCAGATAGAGAGAGAGAGAGAGAGAGTGAGCAATCGCAAACACAAGGGATTTGTTTTGAGGTTCGAGCACACTTGCTCTACATCCCCGCCTTCGACACACGAAGGATTTTCACTATGCTCGATCCCAATGGATCACTCCTCGGTGCCACAACACCTACAATCCCTCGGACTCTCTAGTCCCGAACACACCGCAAGCCCCACAAGCTTGCCGAGGCCGTACCTCAAACAATGAGTTCACACACGAACTCAAAACACCGCGGACACACGCGTCCGCCTCCTCAAAGTACAAAGATGGAACTTTGGTGATGACAACTCTTGATCACCTAAATCCTCTCACACCAAATCCCTATAGGTAGATATAGCAATGGATGGCTCAAGTGTTTGTGTGAGAAAACTAGAAAAGAGATGGTGGAGGAAAAACTCAAGAAATTCACTTTTAAACACTCTTGATAAAACTCCCCTTTTGATAGGAAATATTTGCTCTCAATTTTGTGGAGAAAAACCTCTTGAAAGAGTAGGAAAAACTGGCTCTAAAACTCTCCAAAAATCTTAATCAAAACAGCCCCCAAATGCCCCAATTTATAGGGCTCCAAAAACTAGCCGTTGGAGGCCTGACAGAACTGTCGGTCGACCGCCCGGTCGACCGGCAACGGTCAGAAATCCAACCGTTGGGGCTGCGGTCGACCGGTCGGTCGACCGAGGCCAGGATACAGAGAGCAAGTCTCTCTGTCCGGTCGACCGGTCGGTCGACCGGGGCCTTTCCAGAGAGCAGAGTTCTCTGGACGGTCGATCGGGTCGGTCGACCGGCCCTTCTGTCAGAATTGGGCGTGCACGTCTGTGCACGTCGGTCGACCGCTCGGTCGACCGCCTTCAGGCTTCGGTCGACCGCTCGGTCGACCGGCTGAAGCCAGGCAGCACAGTAAAGGGGATTTAAAATTTGGTCTTTTTGAATGAAATAAAATGCCATAAAATCACAGAAAATCTACAAAAATAGTTTTACCAATATACTTTAATAAACAAACATGCTTGCACAAAATCAAGGCATGTTACAAATGATTTGGACTATTTTTGTAAGTTGAAAATATTGGCTCAAATGAAAATAGTATTTTCCAAAAATGGCTTTTCTAAAACTTATCTTTTCCAAAACTTCTCCAAATACAAAAACAAGATATTTAAACAACTTTGAAAGCATAGAGTGTATGGATATGATTCACTACACAAACATGGTGAAATATCTATGTTTTTGACATTAAGCTCTAAACATGGTTTTGGTTAAAACATATAAACTTGAATACCAAAAACCAAACATGTATTTTTCTAAAAGAAAATTCTTTTCTAAAACAAACTAAATCAAGAGTGTGTGTGTATATGATATACTTGAGCAATCCACCAACTATTCTATCCTTTACATTTAATCTAAAAATAAAATCTTCTAAAAACAAACCTAGACTCAAGTCTTCATCTTCTTGAAATCTTCACTTGAAGCCTTCTCATCTTCTTGACTTGGTCCAAACACGATCCAATGGCTCTTGGATCAAACCGTGCTAGCTCCAAAACTTGACTTCAAATCCTTTATTAAAGCTATGCACCTACTATGATCTTGATCATAAATCTGTCACTAATTAAACATAAGATCATTAGTACTATAACTACATGAGTTGATCATCATCAAAACCAGAGTGATGGGCCATTGGGCCAACAATCTCCCCCTTTTTGATGATGACAAAACTCATGAAGTTATATATGCATGGATTAAAGTAAAGCTTCAAAGAAGCTCCCCCTTAACTCATGCATAACAAATAAATAATAAATATGCAATGTATGCTCATAAACATGTATGCAAATCTAGGAGATAAACATGCTAATCAAGCATAAAACAAAAATCACAAAATCTTTTTCTCCTATTTGCAAAACAAAACATATATGCATAAACACAAATACTACTCCCCCTTAAGTAAGGAAAAACATGTACTTCTCCCCCTTAAGCAAGGAAAACATGCATATATCTCAAATACTTCTCCCCCTTTTTGTCAATCATCAACAAAGGGGTTAAAGTAAAAAAAAACACCAATAAATAAATTTTTTCTCCCCCTTTTTGTCCGAAACAAGGAACCAATGAAGGGGTAAACATAAATCAATCAATAAAGGATTATATGCGATATACATTCATGAAGAGGAAGACGCTAAGTTAGCTTCCCTACACATATGCATTACATGAAGAAGGGATGACAAGCCCCAATTCACATAACACATATTATGTAATGCATAAGAGGAGATGTGAAGCTCCCCCTACTCACGTGTATCACATAAAGAAGAGTTGTCAAGCTCCTCAATATACAATACACTCAACATGAATCTATATGTAGAAGAGATGTTAAACTCTTCTTGCATATAGGCAATACAACTCAAAAATCTTTTGATTTTTCTTATAAAACAAAATTTTAATTTTCTCAATAAAACAAATCTTGAGAATTTTTCTTAAAATTTTTATTTTCTTATCATAAATAACTTTGTACTTTAAACATGTAAAAATCAATGTTAACTCAAGCACAAATAACTCATATATATGTATGAAAAATGAGTATACCAATTGAAATTGATACATACATATATAAGAAAACAAAATATGAGTGTATACAAAAATAGAGACAAATTGATACAAATTGAAATGATTCAATGATACCAATTGAAACAATAATAAGATCATGTGTATAACTCATAAAACATTGAAGAATAAATAACTAGTTAAATTAATTTTGAAAAACTAGTTAAAGATCCTTCAAAAACATGAAACCAAAACATATGTATTTCATGAATCATACCAATTAAACAAGAATTGACACTCGATCTATAAAGCTCAAAAATATGTTCATGAACTAAAGTCATGACAAACAAATAAAGTGTGAGTGTTCAAAGATTATGTAAATAATATTTCATGAAAATAGTCAATAAGCTCAAAAAGAACATGAATCTTTTATTTTTATCAAACAAAACCAAAAAAATTCATTTTTCATTAAAACAAAACAAACTTCTAGGTATATGTATGATTTATCTAAATCTAACAATATGCATACATATCCCAACATAAAAGAGTCTATTAAAGGTATTTGCATGAAGGCAAGAGACTCACGGGTATACATGTATATTGATTAGATTTGAATAAAAATTGCATATACATGAAGTAAACATGAAAATAGGCAAAACAAGTGTAAATGAGAGAATCATCAAAACTAGGCTATACATGTGCATAAAGTGAGTACAAATGAACAATAAAGTGCAAACATATATAAATCAATTTGTTGTGCACTATTTGTACATGTATAAATACAAGTTATGATAAAGACTACATTTAAACTAGTTTACTACATGAAGCACAAAACTTAAAACATGAACATGCTAAAAATAAGACATATGAACAAGCATGTAAATAAATAAATAAATAAACTAGGATTTTAGAGATAGTTACCAAACCAAAGAACTATTCTCTAAGTCTCCAAAACATGGTGTTGTCCCACCAAACCTCCTTGATAGTGATGCATCCATATATGTGTCCATCAAGTCCAAATGCATCCACCATCAA
>JAVJIF010011442.1:0-95383 GCA_038442645.1 Agave tequilana
AAATAAAAATTCTTTTATGAAAACACATATAAATCAAGAGTGTGTGTGTATATGATAACTTGAGCAATCCACCAACTATTCTATCCTTTACATCTTAATCTAAAACAAAATCTTATAAAAATAACCTAGACACAAGTCTTCTTCTTGAAGTCTTCTCATCTTCTTGACTTGGTCTAAACTTGATCCATAGAGCTAGAATCCTCTTGAGTACTTGATGTGGTCTTGATGCACAAGCTCTTGAAACAAACCGTGCTAGCTCCAAAACTTGACTTTAAATCCTTTATTGAAGCTATACACCTACTAAGATCTTGATCACAGATCTGAGACTGAATAAACACAAGATCATTAGTACTATAACGACATGAGTTGATCATCATCAAAACTAGAGTGATAGGCCATCGGGCAAGAATCTCCCTTTTTGATGAGATAAAACTCTGGAGTTATATATGCATGGATTAAGTAAAGCTTCAAAGAAGCTCCCCCTTAACTCATGCATAACAATAAACAAATAAATATGCATTGAAAGCTCATAAACATGTATGCAAATACAAGGAGATAAACATGCATAAACAAGTATGAAACTTATCGAATTCTCTTTCTCCTATTTGCAAAACAAAGTATATGGCATAAACAAAAATCCTTCTCCCCCTTTATGTATAAAGTAAGGAAAACATGCATATATACCTAAAATACTTCTCCCCTTTTTGTCAATCATCAACAAAGGGGTTAAAGTAAACACAAAACATTATTCTCCCCCACAATGAGGTGAACTCAAATCAATCCATAAAGAGTATATGTGATATACATTCATGAAGAGGAAGACGCTAAGTTAGCTTCCCTACATACATGCATTACATGAAGAAAGGATGACAAGCCCTAATTCACATAACACATAATATGCAATGCATAAGAGGAGATGTGAAGCTCCGCCTACACATATACCGCATAAAGAAGAGTTGTCAAGCTCCTCATATAAGATACACTCAACATGAATATATATGTAGAAGAGATGTTAAGCTTCCCTTGCATATAGGCAATATAAATCAAAAACATTTTTTAATTTTCTCAATAAAAACAAATATGAATTTTCTCAATAAACAAAATTTTAAGATATCTTAGTAAATCAAATTTTAAAATATCAAATGTAAATAAATATTACAAATTTTGAATTTTTAATTGTAATTAAAACATTTTATCAATGAAATAACAAAGAAATTTGATACAAATTGTAATCTTGATACCAATGAAAGAAAGTATTTTATATCTTGATACAATATAAATTTTCATGGATACCAATTGAAATAAATAGATCAATAGATACCAATTGAAACATATTGTGAATTTGATATAAAAAAATACAGATTGTAAAAAAATATCAATTGAAGATAATGCATAAGCTTATATAAAAATATCAATTGAGAAATCATTGAAAATGAAGATTTGAATGAAGCTTAGCATGAACAAACTTTGTACTTTAAAACATGTAAATATGTTGAGAATCAAGTATAAATATATGTATTTGATTGTGCTTGATTTTCAAAACATATATATGTATGGAAAAGACAATATCAATAGGAATTGATGTTATGGAAATTATGAAGGCATCCATATATAAGAAAACAAATATGAGTATATACAAAAAGAATATCAATTGAGATACTAATTGAAAATAACAATATAAATCAAGTATATAACTCATAACTACCACCCTTTATATGCTCAAGATAAAAGATTTTCCAATAAAGCTTACAAGCATACTCGCCCATCCGTCCCACCCATAACGGTGTTGGTAGGGTTTTTCAAAAATAGGGTTTGAGAATATTTTTATAGTGAAAATCACTACCAAATGAAGAATAATAACTATTAGATTAATTTTTGAAAAACTAGTTAAAGATCCTTCAAAAACATGAAATCAAATCATGAAACATACTAAATACATAAAGTTGTCACTCAAGATCTATAAAGCTTAAAAATAATCATGAAACAAAGTCATGAATAAACAAATAAAGTGTGAGTGTACAAAAATTATGTAATTAGCATCTTCCATGAAGATAATTAATAAAGCTCAAAACAAACATGAAACTCATTTTATCAAAAAAAATGAAAAATCATTTTTCATTTAAACATAACTTCTAGGTATATGTATGATTTATCCAAAACTAACAATATGCATACAATCCCAACATAAAAAAAGTTCATATATAAATTGCATGAAGGTAAAAGACTCAAGGGATATACATGTATATTTATTAGATTTGAATACAAAATACATATATATGAAGCAAAAACATGAAAATAGGCCAAACAAGTGTAAATGAGAAAATCATCAAAATAGGCTATACATGTGCATATAGTGAGTACAAATGAGTAATGAAGTGAAAACATATATGAATCAAATGTGGCTCACTACTTGTACATGTATATATCCAAGTTTAATAAAAACTACATTTAAACTAGTATTACCTATGAAGCACAAAAACATGAACATGCTAAATAAATCATCAATGAAAAATATTTAAACTAAATTAGGAGTTTAGAGATAATTATCAAATAAAGAACTATACTCCAAATCTCCAAAACATGGTGGTTGTCCCACCAAACCTCCTTGATAGCGATGCATCAAAAATGTGTATCCATCATCCCATACATCCACTACCAAGGCACCATCCCTCTCACGTTTTGTGAGAGCCCGCACCTACATCAAATACAAAAAGTGGGGATTTGGTACCCATTTTCTTTTGGGTCCTTGAGGGTTAGTCTTGTAAGGAACCCAAACTTTCTTGTTAGCAAAATTAAAGCATTTATCTTATCATAACAAAATTTTGTTAGATGGCCTTTGCGGCCACAATGTGTACATTTATACACTCTAGGATGCATATGAGTGTGGGTGTGGTCATGGCGTGCAAAATGTGCATATGCACGATGAGGGTGTTGTGCATGAACATGTGGAGCTTGTTTCTTTGAAAACAAAGACTCCAATCTATAGTGGTTAAAAGCACATTTGCTCAAAGTTGAGCTCAAACAATCTATTTTATTTTTCAAAAATTAACTTCATTTTTATCAATGGTTGTGGCATGAAGAGCATGATCAATAGTCTTTTTCTTTTTAGAAACATTTACTTTTTTTTTCAACAATTTTTCTTTTTAAAGAAGTGTTTTTATGCAAAGCAACTTCCTTTTGTTTTTCCACCAAAATAATTTTATTTTTCAAATTAGTGTTTCCTTCACAAAAATCATTAATTTAGACATCAAGGAAACATTCTCATTTTTCAAGTTTCATTTCTTTTTCAATGCATGCAACTTTATTTTTAAAGAATCATTTTCTTTTAACATGCAATCAAAAATTTTTTTCATTTTCTTATTATCTTTCTTAAGCAATTCATATTTTTCAAGAAGTTGTTGACAAAAGATGTAAGCTCATCATAGGACATATCAACATCTTCATCTAGCTCAGATTCAGTGTTTACCTCAAGGGGGTTATCCCCTTGGACCATGTAGCACACGTTGGAGGTGTCACTTCCAACATCCGAATGCTCCCCGCATAATATTGTTCATTTTCGCCGAGGGAGATCAACGAGTTCCATACTACAAAAGCCGAATCACTGTTAGAAACCCTAGATATAATCATCATTTAGAGTACACTTCAAAGCATGTAGGGCTTTTGAGTTAGCCTCAAATAAACTTGCTATTGTTAACATATGAATCTTTAATAGTAGCAAGATAAACATGAATACCTAGGCCTTTGAGGTACAAAGACATCTTAACCTTCCAAGTTTGGATGTTAAGAATGTCAAAAGTGGGAGATGACATGGAATCCATGGTGTGCGTACAAATATTGTGATTAGCTATAAAATGAGGATCTTTAACTCTAGGTTGTAAGACCCAAATCAAGAGCACTTGGCTCTGATACCAATTGTAAATCACCTAGAGGGGGGTGAATAGGTGATGAGCTAATCTAATGGTCAATTAATGCGGAATAAAAACTTATTAAACTAAACACCACGTATAACACAAGAGTGTAGCCGGATTCCCCGTGAAGGGCTCTGGACTAACTCCTCAAGATTCCTCTAAATAAGAGTTGAGGTGTCGCGTTGGCTCTCTTGGTTGAATACAAGTGCTAGCAAACAATCCTCAAGCATATAACAATATGAGCACAAATATATATCAAACATACAAGGATGAAAACAATATAAGCATGCAAGATATAAACAAGTAAGAGATAGAGAGAGCAATCACAAACACGGGAGATTTGTTTCGAGGTTCGAGCACACTTGCTCTACGTCCCCGCCTTCAACACTTGAAGGATTTCCACTATAAACCGATCCCACCGATCACTCGGTGCCGCAACACCTACAAGGCGAGTTCACACTTGAACTCCTTAGACTCTCTAGTCCCGTACACACCGCAAGCCCACTAGCTTGCCGAGGCCGCACCTCAAACAACGAGTTCACACTAGAACCCGAAATACCGCAAACCCACAAGTCCGCCTCCTCAAAGTTCAAAGATGAATTTTGGTGATCACAACACGTTGATCACCTAAAATTCTCTCACAAAAAATAACCCTATAGGTAGATATAGCAATGGATAGCTCAAGTGTTTGTGTGAGAAAACTAGGATTGAAATGGTAGAGGAAAACTCAAAAAAATCACTTTTAAAACACTCTTTTGATTTGGAAATGTAGCTCTAAAACATGTGGATATAACCACTGAAATGGGTATGCAAAACTAGCCCAAAACTCTTCTTAAAATCTTATGTGAAACAGCCTCCAAAAGCCCCAATTTATAGGGTTAGAAAAACTAGCCGTTGGGAGCCAGATTGACCTGACGGTCGACCACCCGGTCGACCGCCAACGGTCAGATTTCTGACCGTTGGGGCGTCGGTCGACTGGCCCGGTCGACTGCTGCCTGGAACAGAGAGCAGAGCTCTTTGACGGTCGACCGGCCCGGTCGACCGGGCTTTCCAGAGAGCAGAAGCTCTCTGCGGTCGACCGAGTCGGTTGACCGGCCCCCCAGGAGACTTAGCGTGCACGTTCTATGCGCGTCGGTCGACCGTCCTGGTCGACCGACTCCTAACTCGGTCGACCGGTCTGGTTGACCGGCAGAAGCCAGGTCAGAACAGTTAAGGGATTGAAAAACTTGATTTTTATTTCTTAAAGAAATCCCATAAATTCACGAAAAATCTACAAAAAATAATTTTAGTATTGTACTTTGATAATCAAACATGTTTGAGTAAAATCAAGACATGTTACAAATAATTTGAACTATTTTTGTAACTTGAAATTTTGGTTAAAAAAAAAACCGTATTTTTCCAAATTGGTTTTTCCAAAACTTATTTTTTCCAAAACTTCTCCAAATACAAAAATAAGATATTTTAAACACTTTGAAAACATAGAGTGTATGGATATGATCCACTACACATACATGATGAAATATCTATGTTTTTGATAAAAGGCACTTAAACATGGTTTTGGTTAAAGACATGTAAACTTAGAATACCAAAAACCTAACCGGTATTTTTCCAAAATGAAAACTCTTTAGTATTTTTCCAAAATAAAATTCTTTTATGAAAACACATACAAATCAGGAGTGTGTGTGTGTGTATGATAACTTGAGCAATCCACCAACTATTTTATCCATTATATCTTAATCTAAAAACAAAATCTTATAAAAATAAACCTAGACACAAGTCTTCTTCTTGAAGTCTTCACTTGAAGTCTTCTCATCTTTTTGACTTGGTCCAAACTTGATCCATAGAGCTAGACTTCTCTTGAGTACTTGATGTGGTCTTGATGCACAAGCTCTTGAAACAAACCGTGCTAGCTCCAAAACTTGAATTTAAATCCTTTGTTGAAACTGCACACCTACTAAGATCTTGATCACAAATCTGAGACTGAATAAACACAAGATCATTAGTACTATAAGTACATGAGTTGATCATCATCAAAATTAGAGTGATACGCCATCGGGCCAACAACAATCACCTCTCACTAGAGGGATATCACAAATAAAGGAGGGGTACAACACTTGGTGGTTTCCACAACCACAAACTATCTCTTGCTCACAAAAACAAAGATCCTAATAGATAGGATAGTATGTAAGCTCAAGTGTGAGAAATTAAGGTGTTTGAAAATCAAATAATAAAGAAAAATACTTGGGAAAACACTTTGGATTTGATAGAAATGAAGAACAACACAAATATCCCAAATCTCTATTTTTCTTTGATTTTTCCAACCCTGAAAACAAATGAAGATAGATCCTTTTGGCTTAAAAACTCTTTTGAAAACTTGTGTTAAAACACTTGTAAATGGGATAAATTTTGCTCTTAAAAATATTGGAGAAAACCTCTCTCAAATGGGGTATTTATAACCCCAAAAAGGAATGCCCGTTGGCAGCAGACTAGGCCAGAATTGGCCTTCCGGTCGACCGGCTAACGGTCAAATTTCTGACCGTTCAGCCTTCCGGTCGACCGCCCGGTCGACCGGGACCTGAACCAGAGAGCAACGGCTCTCTGGCCGGTCGACCGCCCCGGTCGACCGGGGCAACCCAAAAGTGGGTTGCCTTCAGTCGGTCGACCGTACGGTCGACCGACCAAACCCAATGGCCTTTGTGCACGTCCGGTCGACTGCTCCGGTCGATCGGCTCCTGGTCCGGTCGACTGGAATGGTCGACCGCCAGAGCCTGACAGAATAATTTTTGGGACTGAAAAACGTGGTTTTTAAATACAAAATAAATCCCATAAAATTCTCTAAAAATCCACAAAAATAAGTTCAGTATAATACATTGATATACAAACTTGTTGAGTAAAAATCAAATCAAGTTACAAACATTTTGAACTCTTTTTGTGACTTAGAAATTTTGCCGAAAACCAAAAATTGTATTTTCTAAAACTTGAATTTTTCAAATGGAAATCCGATTTTCAAAAACTCATCCAAATACAAAAACATGTTATTTAAACAACTTGAAGCATGTTGTATATGGATATAATCCAATATACATGAAACATATATATATCCATATTTTTGATATTAAATCCGAAAATATGTTTTGTTAAAACACAAAACTCCAAACACATGAATAGGCATATCAAAATATGTTTGTCTAAGATATGAAGCATACATGTATATAGAACAAATCTAATATACATTAAACCATGTAAACTTGTATTGATACTATCTATTCATGAAAACCAAGAACGGTTAAACTAAAAACTGAAAACCAATAAACATGAAAACTTAAACAAGTGTGTGTGTTGTGAACTTGAGCATATCACGCTATCTAGTCTTTACAAATGGATCTAAAAACATAATCTAAACTATGTACCGAAGTCTTCTTGACGAACTCCGTCTTCAAGCCGACTCGATCCAAACCGTGATCCACCGAGCTTGACTCCAACGAGTGCTAGATATGACTTTGTCGCTCGGGCTCTTGAATCACCACGTGAGAAGCTCCAAAACTCCTTTGTTGAAGCTAATCACCTACTAATATCTTGGTTAAGTATCTGAAACTAAACATCACAAGAATATTAGTAAACATAACTACATGAGTTAATCATCATCAAAACTAGAGTGGAAGGCCTCTGGGCCAACACATATTATATTAGGAAAAATGTCAGAAAACTATCAACATTTTTATCCACAACTTTGATTAACACACCCATTGGAAACACCCACAAAGTTGATAAACCCAACCCCACAAATTTAACACATTTGTTCGGCCGTAAAAGGTCAACTTAATCGGGCTGTTCGGCCACTGATGGTCAAACAAATTACTGTTGTTCGGCCATAGGTTACCGAACGGAAGACTATTGTTTGGCCAAGAGCAGCCGAACAAAATAAGTTTATATGGTCATCGTGGACCGAACAGAAACATTGATGTTCGGCCTGTTCAGGCTGAACAACATCCGAATACAACTCCCAATTTCACCACAGATCACTGATTTTAATCGTATTGTTTGACAATTTTCTATATTTTCAAAGGAATCTAACCTATAATCTCACTAATAACAATCAAATACACTGAAATTACAAAAAATCAAAGGAAAAAAAAATCAAGATTTAGAGATTATTTGGGAAATTTAGGGTATAGTCAGTTACCTAAATTGGTGAATGGAGATTGCGACGTGGTTCTGAAGTAATCTGAGTTCTCCCATGAAGAATTCGATTCTCTAAGTTTAAAATTTTGAATTTTTTTAGAGCCTGAGAGAGGCTACGAGAGAAGGAGGGAGGGAAAGAGAGATGTTGAATTGAGCAGAAGAGGGAAGTGTATTTTAGGATTTTTCTTAAAGATTTTAAAAATAAAGGGTATTTAAGGAATATTGGGGGTTGTGTTAATCAAAATTATTGGTGTAAAAATCCAAGGAATGTGTTAATTAAAGTTTGGAGTGCAAATATATGTGCCTTGAAATGTCTGGTATGAAATTGTTCGCAGGTCAATCAAGAAGAAACATTTGTGTAAATTGTAAAACAAGGAAAGTAGGAGAGATATAATATTTGGAAAAGGGAGATCTTTTAGGGGGTCAATCGTTAATTGCGCTTCAAGATTCCGCATTAAATTTGAGGTGTTTCCGTTTATTTTGCATGTGATTTAGTAAAAAAATATATAAAATTTAATTATATTTAGCACAAATTCTGATGCCATCTATCAAGCGGGTCGGATCTTTTTCTGGACCCGATTTGGGCTGGGTTCA
Source organism: Agave tequilana (assembly GCA_038442645.1). Classification (NCBI taxonomy): domain Eukaryota; kingdom Viridiplantae; phylum Streptophyta; class Magnoliopsida; order Asparagales; family Asparagaceae; genus Agave; species Agave tequilana. The sequence continues at coordinate 8,685 of JAVJIF010011442.1, forward strand.
CTGCGATTGATATTTTTTGGCACTAAATACAAATTTTTTATAAAATAAAAGGAAAATCTTGCTGTTTGGTTCATTATGATTGACATATTTTCGCATTATTTTCATATTAATTCATTTTGCACTTGCTAATTTCAATCAAATTAACACTAAGTCGGTAATTTGTGAAATGATGAATTATTAAATTAACACTGAATTGGTAAACACAACATAGTTTACAAAAAAATCAAATAAAGAAAATGTGCAACATTTTTCTGCACTTTCTACCTTTTCCACACCATTTTTTTTTATCAATCTAACAACCACTGCACACTGCACTGTACTTTCCACATTCGATAAATAGATTTCAAATGCACTCAAGAGAACAATACATGAGTTTAGATTTTTCTTGCTTTGCACGTACAGAGGCGGCATGTCACTCTCCCTTGACTCGATTCAGAGCCCAGAACTGCGTTATTCATGCTTGGTGACTTTTGGGATTTTGAAAGGCAACAATTGCAAAATGCAAGAAACACGTCAAAGGCATGCTAAGGGCATGGGTTCCCCACATCCATCTGCTCTCAGGTTCGGTTCATGTGTGTTTCGGGGTTCAGTTTATTTGTGTGAGTTACACATACATGCAATAAGAGAATCAATTACACATTAATCTGCTCTTGAGCAGGTGTCGCAAAGGAGCCAAAATCTGCTCTGTTGCACTTGGTCGCGGCACAGTGCCACGGTACCACTCTTCTCAACTTCATCATCACTTGCTTAATGATTTTTGTTGTCTCTTATCAACAGGGAGGCAAATAGCATCATTGAGGTCTCTCTCTCTTTGGTTGGCTTTTACTATTTTTTTCCCCCTGTTTGGTTCAGTGGTTGGCTGCTGGTTGGCTAGCTATTTTGGCTAATTAAGCAGTGTTTAGCCGCGCGGTTTGTCCAACTGCCGTGTGGTTTAAGGTGACATTAATGTCCTAATTACCCTCTTTCATTTAGGTTACAATGTCAGTTTGAGCTCAGAGTTCAACAAGATCGATCGATGAGATTTTTGATGGTAACTGTTAAACTCTCTGTCACTGCATCAAAACTTTAAAGTTAAAGTGACAGTTGAGGGTATATTTATTATTTTACAGTAATCATGAGAAACCGAGTCGCTGGCCGGCAACTTGGAGGAGGAGGAGAGCGCAAGCAGACACAAAGACCGTTGCTTCGGACACCGACGTGGGCGGGGAGAAGGTGCAGAATGGTTTCTGTATTGATCAATACTTGAAACTGAGGGCAGTAGTAGAATTGAAACAGCTGAAACTTGACCTCATTAGGTTAAAATTAATCACACGTACACTGATTTGCCCTTAGAACTTTGATTATTATACAATAATGCCATTAAATGAAAGGGTCAACATTTGATCCTAATTCATATATTAATGCCAGTCATGTACAGACTACAGACACAAGCTAAAATCCAATCCTAGCAACTTAATTACAACTTTTAAACAAAAGACTCATTCTACCAAAGCCTTTTTTTCCCCTTCTTCTTTAATCTGTAAATTGCTGCTCCAAAGTGCAATTGCTTTAGAGGAAGCTCCAAATATTAACACTATATCTCTCGTGAATTACAAAAATAATTTAAACTGCTAATTATTGTTTTACGAATAGTTATGAACCTCGTCATTCAACTCATCTAGTAAATAATAATACTTCATGTAAGAAAAGATCAAGTCCCAATTTTATTCAAAGAAACATATGAATCATACAAGAGGGGAAAAAAAAGAACAATAATAATCCAGTATAAACTTAATTACTAGATAATAATCATCATCATAAGATTAATTATCTACACTAATAACCATCTGATCCCATCTGAGCCAGTGCTAGTGCAGCAGAAACCCCACCGTCTCCCTGGCCCACCCCATCCACGTCCTCCCGGCGGCGGCCACCGTCCCGTCATTCCCGGCCAGCACGCGATACTTATCCTTCCTCGTAAAATTCGTACACTCGAACCCCAGCGACGCCGCCAGTATCCTCTGCACGTAGTTCGCCACATCCGCTGGGCTCTTCCCGGCCGAACACGTGGCCTCGGCCGGCAACTGGTTCAAGAACGTCACCTCGTACACCGGCCTCGGATTCATGAAGAAGAACACGGGGTCCATCGCCTTCCACCCCCTCGCGGTGGTGGCGTGGAAAATCCCCAGCCTGTAGTTCATGGCAACAGGTACGATCCTGTCGGTGAGCTCGGCGAAAAGGGCGCTGAACCGGAGTAGAAATGGCTCGCGACAGGTGGTCCCCTCGGGACAGACTACTAAATCGCCCTTTGCCAGCTCAGCGCGGATGCGGGCGGCGTCGGTGAGGCGGTCGCGGGAGAGGCGGACGGTGGGGATTGGGGAGAGGATCTCCGAGAGGCGGGAGATGGAGTAGGTGACGGCGGGGACGCGGCGGCCCAGGACCATGGAGAGGACCACCGGGTCCATGAGAGTACGGTGGGTGCAGACGAAGAGGACGCCGGAGGTACCGTTATTAGACGGAGGAGGGGGGCGGCCGCGGACGATGACGGCACCGCCGAAGATGCCGACGACGTAGGGGGTGAGGGGTAAGGGGAGGATGATGCCGACGAGGATGCGGACGAGGGCGAGGGCGACGCCGATTGGGATCCAGAGGATGATTAGGAGGGAGGTGAGTGGGGTCGGGCGGCGGGCCAGGCGGCCGTCGTGAAAGATTACTGGGTGGGGGCGGTCGACGGCGGTGATGGTGGCGCGCTTTTGGCCGGCGGTGAAGGGAGGACTGTATTGTTCCTGTGGCATGAATAAATGAATACAGCCATGATCAGAAGTGACAGCCATCGTCAAATATGAAATATGAACGACAAATAGATATGCATGCATGAATAATTGATTAATTAAATTTTTTTTCAATTTGTGTATTAATTGTAGCAAAGTCAATGATTTAAAATTTATTAAGTTGTTTAGCATTTAATAGATCGACGCAGCTTACATAGAAAGATATGGATGAGCAACCTCGTAAATGATTTGTGATAAAAAATATGTGATCTAGAAAGAGGGACTTTGACCACAAAATTGCTTGTTTTATACTCCCCAGATAATAGTTTTCTGCGTGTAGATCTCCATGTTTAAAGAAATTAATTTTGTGTTTTAGTTAATTCGTTGCATGTGCATAACAAGATATTTAAAAAGTAAAATCACCTGCTTTATGCCTTCTCTACAATTAAAAACTATATTTTAACTGTATCGAAGACAGCACTTTCTAACATCCATAGCTACTTGTGTTTTAAAAAAGCAATAAATTAAAAAGTACAATCATAAATAATCTGCCCCTTTGTAAATTAAGAATTATTACCAAGCAGGTTGAGTGACAAATACTTTCAAAATTATGTAAACTTCGAGATCATACAAAAAAGAATTCAGCAATCAGCAGTTGTGATTGCGTGCTTTTCACGTACATCGTAAGCCAGTTGAATTAAATCAAAAAATTAACTAATATTTTCCCGAAAATTATTCACAATGTGACTCTCCTTGGACATTCTCCCGTGCTAAAACTCAAATAAATTACACAAAAATTATGAACTTTCTGAAAATTATATAATGAGGTTGTAATAAAATATTATGAACAACTATCTTCCCAATTAAGTCCAAAATTAAAAAAAAAAATTTACCTTGCACCCAGATAACACTGGCGAGAGCCGGCCCAGCCCAGCGTCCGGCCGGTCACCGTTCAAGATTTCCCTGACCCGGTCACCGACCGCCCCCGGCCCCGTCTTCACGAACCCGGTCGCAATGCCGGCCCGTTCACCTCGAGCTCCGGCCCAACCACCTCATCAGCCTTCAAATGGTCCCTCACAAACCTCTCCGCCATCACCCTCGGACACCTACTCACCACCACCCGCCGCTCATACCCACTATACACCCCCCACGCCGAAATGTCGACGTCGTCCATGAAGAATTTCGGCAGCACGGCGCGGGCCACCGCCTCGATCTCCGACTCCCTGACCCCGGCCACGGCCAAGAAGATCATGATCCTCAGGCCAAGCTCGCCCTGGCCCATGAACTCCAACAGCTTGACCACCGGCCAGGCCAGCAACAAGCTCACGAACCTGAACAAACCGGAGGCCTCGAAGGCCACCAGCATGAAGTAGGGGAACGGGTCGGAGTCCCGGAGCAGGGCGCCCTCGAGCTCCGCCACCACCGACCCTCCGCCGCCGCCCGTGTGTAGCCCTCTCATTGTGTGACGACGGAACAGTAGCAAAGAGATGGAAATAGAGAATATAAGGGAAGAGTGAGAGGGGGGTTGGATTCATTTTGACTGGTTCTTTTGGTTTGATTTTATTTTAATTTTGGGGGAAGTGAGAGGCAGTAGTTTAGCTGTGTGCAACAACTCGAAGCCTGCACGCCAAGTTGGCGTTGGGTGTTGGGCTTTTTGCAAACCTAACTGGCAACAAACTCTGGAAATTTTTTTGGGACTCTGTTTGCAAAAAATTATTTGGATTAATGAAATTTTCCTGCCAAATTTGTGAGTGATTTGGTCAAGGGGAGGGCAGCCTAACCGTTGACGAGTGAGGTGTGGGATTAACTTGGGGACAAGGGTTGTCTAAACTTGGATGACCTACGATTGTTTGATTTTGATGGGATTAATTGATTAATTAATGTTAATTGGTTTTTGTTATGTGAAGAGATTAATGAAGGTTTTATTTGAGTGGGCAGCAAGTTGGTCCAAAGGTGTTGTTTTAAGTTTATCCACAGGAATGTTATTTGGCAATCTATGTAAATAGATTCCTAGCTCTGTTCGTGAGGAGAATTTGGCATCATTTGGCAATGAGAGTTAGTGAAAGAGCTAAAGGGGCCGATAAATAGTATATAATCTCTCAAGTTCTTACAGTTTCTCTCAATTTATTTTATTTTATTTTTTATAAAATATTGTCCATGCCACTTCTTTTATCGGCCAAAATACAATACAAATTTAACTCAAAATCGAACTCCTATTCTTAATCTACTACTTAATTAAAAAAATAAAAAACTCTTAAACTAATCCTAATACAATTATGACAATTAAACTAAATTTATACACTCTAAAAAACCTAAATTATCTCAAACTTTGATTTTCCTATTTTCATGAGGATTTAAATGACAATTTACAACTCCTTTAATTCAAATTCCTCATGAATACTTGACACTTGATTTCCATAGCAGTTGAGCTTCTCTTGGTTTTTCTTGGAACACTCCAATTTTTCTTTGAACTTTACAATTTTATGTCTGCTTTCGTAACGAGAATAAATACTTTTATCTTTTTCTCCAAATATTTATTTTTGTTGTTAGACTTTATCTCGAATCATTCTTAATGCTGGCCATGATGCTCCTTTTTTATATTTTTATCTTTTGTTTTTGTAGTGCTCAAAATTTAACCCCCTCCCAAGATCACGACACGTGCCCTGAAGCAGGATTATAAACCAACTCTCTAGAACCCGATCTGAAACCTCAGTCACTCCACCTCCGAAGACTTCCCATGACTGCGACTCCAAAATCATACCGCCTCCCGAAGGGACTCCGACTCCGATCTGAGAGTCCAGCCATGTGGTAGCAATTCCTTACTTCTCGTGGAAGATCGAGATGGATCTCGGAGTTCGCGAAGCTGGTTAAGTGCGTTTTGTTGGCGCATAGGCCCGTCACTCTAGTTTTGATGATGGTTAACTCATGTAGTTATACTACTAATGATCTTGCATGTTTAAGTTTCAGATTTTAATCAAGATCATGATTCAGTGTTCAGCTTCAATAATGGACTCAAAGTTGAGAACTAAAGCTATCTAGTATTGATTCAAGAACTTAAGCACAATGAACATATCAAGTACTCAAGAAAGAGATAAGCTCAATATGCATTAAGACAAGAATAAAGAGAAAAGAAGATCAAGTTTGTTGAAGTCAATTCAAGATGAAGAAGACTTAAATTAAATATGTTTGTAAGTATTGATAAATTAGTTTAGATTTTTATAAAGAGTAGTGTAGATTTGATAATTCAAGCTTACACACACATAAAAGTTTTCTATACTGGTTTAATGAGTTTTATTGAAAATAAATTTATAGTTTAAAGTTTATTTTTATCAAAAGATTGTTTTATGAAAAGAAAATATAAAAACAAGCTTATATCAGTTTATATGTGTATTGGTGTTGTCCATACACATTAGAGCTTCAAAGGAGTTTTAATAACTTGTTTTTGTATTTTATACATATTTAGAAAAACTTTTGCGAAAGTTTAATTTTAAATGATTAGTTTTGAAATAATATTTAAATGATTTCTATTTCAAAAATGAATTTAAACATCTCAAAAAGAAGTTCACATGTTTGAAATATGTCTTAATTTTTTATCATACATATTTGTGTTATATTTTATAGAATTTATTTTTGAGGATTTTTAAGAGAACTTATTGTATTTTTAAAAGGTATTTTAAAAATATTAAAAATCAGTTTTTGGCCCTAAGCTGATCGACCGGGTGGTCGACCGGTGGTATTTCAAGTGGACTGCTTGTGCATGCGGTCGACCGGGCAGTCAATTGTGATGCACACATGCAATTTGCTCGTGCACACGGTCCACCGGGCGGTCGACTGAGTGTCAGAGAGCACAAATACTCTCTCAGGTCGGTCGATCGTGTGGTCGACCGATAACCATAGAGAAAATACGCTCTCTCTGGGTGGTCGACAGACTGCCCCAACGGCTATAATCTTAATCGTTAGTGGTCGACTGCAGCTTGGCAGATTTGCCTGTTTTGCCATTTAACGGCTATTTTCTAGTTAAATCTTTTTGGTTTTGTTTCTAACCACTATTTTGGGTTTAATACACATATTTTTAGTATTCCTACATATATGGGTGTTGCTGATAACCTAAACACAAGGTACTTACATCAATTTATCAAGTTTTAGAAAAGATTTCAAACTTTCATTCTTTCAATCTTTATTTTTTATCACACAAGCCTGAGCTTTCTTATCGATATCTATTGTATAGGATTATTTGTCTTGTGATAGAGTTTTGTTTGTGATCAAAGAGTTGATTACCAAGTGTTCCATCTATTGTATTGAGTTGTCAGAGGTTGTGACCTCGATCGAGCTCGTGGGCTTGTGTGTTTGTATTCTTGTAGGAACGAGTAAGGGAGCTTATAAGTGTTGCGACACCAAGTGATCTTGCAGGATCGGTTCTAGCGAAATCCTTCATTGCAGTGAAGGCGGGGACATAGAGTAAGTTGCTCGAACCTCGAAACAATTCTTCTGCATTTGTGATTGCTATTCTCTCTCTCAAATCAACTATTGTTTAAATATCTAGCATTATTATAAATTCTTATTCTCATGCTTGATATTGTTTTATTAAATTAAGAAAGCAATTAAACACCTCAACACTTATTTAAGAATAATCACGAGGAGAAGTCAGAGCCCTTCATGAGGCATACAACTTCATTTCTTGGTTGTGAGTTTGGCATTGTATATGTGATCTTATTTGTGTAGAATTATTGTTAATAATTTTTCAATTTTCACTTGATTAGTTTATCACCTATTCATTCCTTCTAGGTGATTTTAATTGGTATCTGAGTTAGTGCTCCTGATATTTAGTTTAATCACCGAGGAGTGATCTTTATTTTTACTAATCACATTCTTGTTTACACACACTTATGAATTTTCTTGATCTACCTATGTTTGATATTTTTACTTCCAAACTTGAAAGATTAAGAAGTTTTTATATCTTTAATCCCTCGGAAGGCATGTTTATCTTGCTACCATTAAAGAATTAAATATATTAAATGGCAAATCTCTTGATGCTAATGCAAAAGCTATTCATACTTTAAAGCTAGCCCTAATGAATTATTTATCTAAGGTTACTAATCTTGATTCAACATTTGCAGTATGGAATACATTGATCTCTCTTAGCGAACAAACTACAAATGAAAAGAAGATTGACTCAGAAGAAGGTGATACTTCCTACATGTGCTTGGTCTAAGGGGATGACTCTCTTGAGGTAAACTCAGAATTCAATATTGATGAAAATGAAGATATATCATATGATGATCTTGCCATGTTTTATCAAGAACTACTTGAAAAATATGATTTGTTGAAAATTAAAATAAGAAGTTGAAGAAAGAAAATAATTCTATGTTAAATAAAAATGATTCTTCAAAATTAATATTGTTTTGAAAGAAAATGAATTTTTGCAAAAGGAAATGTCTCCTTATATTCTAAATTGAATGTTATTTTTGAAGAAAATGGATCTTTGAAAAATAAAGATAATTTTTTGAAAAATGAAATTGATTTGAATTCAAAAGAAAAAGAAACTTTGAAAAATCAATTTGTTTTTGTTGAAAAGAAAAGGATGCTGTGAAAACTCAATTTGATATTATTTTTAAAAAATGAAAAGTTGCATATTTTTTGAATAAATTCAAAAAGATTTTGTTTCTCACACTTCTCATGCTAATTTTTTTCTATTGATATAAATGATATTTGTGTTTTGAAAAATGTAATAGATTGTTTGAGTTCTACTTTGAACCAATGTGCTTTTAGTCATAATAAATTGAAATTCATGTTTCACAAGAAATATGTCCCACACATGCATGCACATACTTCATGGCATGCACATACACATCATACTAAAAGTATGCCCATATGTATATTTGTTCACATTGTGACCGCAAAGGCCATATTGCAAAATTTTATTATGATAGATTAAATTTTACAAATTTTGCAAAAAAAATATTTGGGTTAAGAATGGTACTAACCCCAAGGACCCAAGAAGTTATGGGAACTAAAAGACACAATGGATTTATTCGATGTAGGTGTGTCATCTCTCAAGATGTAGGGAGAGTTGGTGCCTTGATGGTGGATGCAATCGAAGATTGATGGACTAATCAATGAATGTATCACTATCGAGAGATTAAGATGGGGAGATCATTTTTGAAGGAGTGGAGATTGCTAGTTATTTATATCGATAAAACTCTCTATTTGTCTCTTTAAAGAATGTGATGTTGTTTGAATATTCACATGTTAAGTATAATATGTTGGAAATAATTCAACATGTGTGGGCTTACATATGAGAATTTATGCGTATAGCTATCTTAAAGTATAGTCCAAATTAATTATGATCTAATAAAGTCAATAATTGGACTAATGGGTTTTAAATTGTCATAGATTTAATGTATAGAGATAATTATGTAATTTCTAATTTTATGAAGGGTCAAATTGAAAAAAAGAAATAACTCTTGTTATTATTTAAGGGATCATGCTCCCCAAAGGAACGTATCATCTTCTTCTCTTTCAAATTTCTTCAAGTAGAGAGAAACCGTAGAACAATATATTGGCCCAGAGGCCTTCCACTCTAGTTTTGATGATGATTAACTCATGTAGTTATACTTTACTAATAATCTTGTTGTGTTTAGTTTCAGATATTTAACCAAGATATTAGTAGGTGATTAGCTTCAACAAAGGAGTTTTGGAGCTTTCACATGGTGATTCAAGAGCCTGAGCGACAAAGTTCATATCTTGCACTCATGTGGAGTATAGCTCGGTGGATCACGTTTGGATCGAGTCGACTTGGAGATGGAGCTCTATAAGAAGACTTTGGTACAGTGTTTAGTTTATAGTTTAGATCCATTTGTTAAAGATTAGATAGTGTGGTATGCTCAAGTTCACAGCACACACACTTGTTTAAGTTTCGTGTTTTTGGTTTTTGGTTTAACCGATCTTGATTTTCATGAATAGATAGAATCAACAAGTTTACATGGTTTAATGTATATTAGATTTGTTCTATATACATGTATGCTTCAACTATTTAAACAAACTTAGTTTGATAATCTATTTCATGAGTTTGGAGTTTTTGTATTTTAACAAAACTTATTTTTAGATTTAAAGTCAAAAACATTGATATATATCTATTTCATGTATATTGGATTATATACATATACAACATGCTTCAAGTTGTTTCAATATCATATTTTTGTATTTGGATGAGTTTTGGACAAAACATTTTTCGATTTCAAAAATCCAAGTTTTAGATAATACAGTTTTTGGTTTTCGGCAAAATTTGTAGGTCACAAAATGGTTCAAAAAGTTTGAAATATGTATTGAAAATTTTCACACATGTTTGTATATCAAAGTATTATACTGAAACTATTTTTGTGGATTTTTAAAGAATTGATGGGATTTATTTGAGAATTAAAAACCCAGTTTTTCAGTCCCTAAAATCTGTCTACCAGGTGAAAAACACCTAGAGGGGGGGTGAATAGGTGTAATTGCTAATCTAAGAAACTAAATGCAAACTATGTGCGCTAAATGCGGAAGCTAATGCAAATCTTGCAACACACTTAATACAATCCACCAAGTGTAGCCGAATTCCCCTTGCGAGGCTCTGGACTAACTCCTCTTGATTCCCCTAGATATGGGTTGAGGCGCTATGTGAAGCTCTTGTTGGATGAGTATAAGTGATGCACACACACAAGCAAGCCAAGTATATAATAGATATGACAATAAGAGATGCAAGGCACAACACAAGCAATATATGATATGGCAATATGAATTATGCACAACACAAGCAAATATGGTATGATATGAAGTATGATGCTTTGCACAAAGTAAATGAGAGAGAGTTAGAGAGACAATGGGAGCAATCGCAAACAACGAGATTTGTTTCGAGGTTCGAGCACCTTGCTCTACATCCCCGCCTACACCACCGTGTAGGATTTCCCAATCCACTATAAGGAGTACCTAACTCCTCTCTCAACTTACAAAGCCACCGAGGCTACAACAACCACAATCCACAACACCTCTACCGAAGAGGCTCACAACCAACACTATCACCTCACACTTGAGGGATACAACTCAATCACCCGATCACCTCTACCGAAGAGGGATTCACAAATAAAAGGGTGTTTACAACAAAGAGGTTTACAACAAACAACCTCAAACTCTTCTCTTTCTTTTTCTCTTTTCTTTTTCCACAAAAACAAGATCCTAATAGTTTAGGATAGAAGATAGCTCAAGTGTGGAAAACTAGGTGTTTGAAAAACTAGCAACAAAGAAAATTACTTGGGAAAATCCTTCCAAAAGATATAGAATGAAAACCAAGACAAATCTCCCAAAATATTCTTTTCTTTGATTTTTCCAAAAACCTAACACAATAAAGATTAAAGAATTAAAGCCCCAAACACTTTTGAAAACTTATTTTAAAACCTCTAGAAACCAGAAATTTTTCTCCTTAAAAAACTTGGCCAAAATCCCCAAAGAGATGGAGTTTATATAGGCCAAACAGAAAACTAGCCGTTAGAGCTGAGCTGGCAGCTCTGACAGGCGTCGGTCGACCGGCCCGGTCGACCGCCAACGGTCAGAAAAGTGACCGTTGGGCACTAGCGGTCGACCGGCCCGGTCGACCGAAACATCCTGAGAGTTGAACTCTCAACTCGGTCGACCGGTCCGGTCGACCGACTACAATGTGTAGCCAGCGTGCACGTCTGTGCACATCGGTCGACTGGCCACATGGTGCGGTCGACCGGTCCGGTCGACCGTACTGGCCTGGCAGGCACAGTGCAGATCTGCACAGATACGGGATTTGAAATAGGTCTTTTCACTCAATAAAATCCCATAAATTCACAGTAAATCCACTAAATAGTTTTAATCACATAAAACTGTTTTTCTAAAAATATGTTTTTCTAAAACTTGTTTTTCCATAACTTCACAAAATACAAAAACAAGATATTTTGAACTTATTAAAGCATAGTGTGTATGGATATGATCCACTACACAATCATAATGAAATATCTATGTTTTTGATATCTAGCATATAACAAGGTTTTGGTTTAAAGGATATGCATGATAGAAATACCAAAAACCAACTCTTGTATTTTTATCATAAACAAAATTTGTATTTTATCATACTAGATTTTTCCAAAACATGAATAGGATAGTCAAAATAAGTTTGTCTATAAGTTAAGCATGTATGTATAAATAGAAAACATCTACTATACATATAAATCTTGAAAACTTGTTTTGATCAAACTATTCATGGAAACCAAATATCAAAACATAAAACGTGTGTGTTTGTGCACTTGAGCATATCAACTATACTAAGCTTTACAAATGGATCTAAAACTCATAATCTAAACTAGGATACCTAAGTCTTCTTGACGATCTTCATCTCCAAGTAGACTTGCTCCAAAACTCCGTGATTCTCCAAGTGCAAAGGTATGATCTTTAAGCTTTGGCACCGGAATCATCATGAATAGCTTCTAATCATCTTGTTGAAGCTAATCACCAACCTAATATCCTGTTAATGATCTGAAACTTAGAAACACAAGAATATTAGTAAACATAACTACATGAGTGTTGATCATCATCAAAACTAGAGTGGAAGGCCATTGGGCCAACAATCTCCCCCTTTTTGATGATGACAAAACTCATGGAGTTATATATGCATGGATTAAAGATAAGTTTCAAGGAAGCTCCCCCTTAACTCATGCATAACAAATGAATAAATAAATATGCAATGAAAGCTTATGATTCTAAACAAGAGACATACATATTTTTCATATATTTATGTTTATTTGCTTATGCATGAACTCAATATATGCAAAAACATAAAGAAGCATATATAAACTCTAGATACCAAGTACAACAATTACAAAGCAAGTTTTGGATATCAATTAAACTTAATAAACAATTAAACTTAATATTCTTGATATTAAAACATAATATATGCATATAAAACATAAGTATGCATATAAAAAAACATGTACCAATCATGCATAGAAGTAATTTGAGTTTTATATATGCATGTTAAACTCTCAAATAATTCTCCCCCTTTTTGTCAATCATCAACAAAGGGGTAAACAATCAAAACCATAGATAAAATGAGGGTAAAAATCTTTCTCCCCCTTTTTGTCAATCAAAATAATACAAACAATGTTCTCCCCCTTTTTGTCTAAAACAAAAAAAAATCAATAAGGGGGTGACTACAAACATGATATCAATTAAAAAATATGTCAATGAAGCATCTTGATACCAATAAATAAGGATCAATATATGTTATATGCTATATACATTCATGAAGAGGAAGACGCTAAGTTAGCTTCCCTACACATATGCATTACATGAAGAAGGGATGACAAGCCCCAATTCACATAACACATATTATGTAATGCATAAGAGGAGATGTGAAGCTCCCCCTACACACGTATATCATATAAAGAAGAGTTGTCAAGCTCCTCAATTTATAATATACTCAACATGAATCTATATGTAAGAGAGATGTTAAGCTCTCATTGCATATAGGAAATACAAATCAAAACTTTGAATATTTTCTTTAAACAACATTTTGAGATACCAATTGTAATTAAACATAACAAATTACCAATTGTAAAACAACATAACAAATTTTGAATGTCTAAACACAAATTTTGATACCAATTGTAAGAATATATTTCATTTTGAAAATATATAAACAACTTTTAATCATAAAGTGTGGGAGTACAAATACCAATTGAAATACAAAATCAAATTTTCTCCCCCTTTATGAAAAACAAACTAAAGACATGCATAGTCTTGATAACAATTTAAAAGTAGTCAATTTAAACAAAATTGAAACTCAAGCACTAGCATAAACACAAACATATATATGTATGAAAGATAGATACCAATAGAAATTGATATACTTGGAATTTAAAGCATACATACATACAAAACATATATGAGTATACAAGAAGATCAAAATGATACCAATTGAAAGAGTTCAATGATACCAATTGATATAACAATAAGTTCAAGTGTATACATCATATTATCTACCACCCAATCATAATTCAAGTTTTAAAGATTTTCAATTTAGGGCATACATGAACATGATCTCCCATCCTACCGCCCTTAGATAGTAGGGGTTTTCAAAGATAGATTTGAAAATGTAGTTTTGTTTGAAAATCTCTACCAAAGTGAAGAACATCGCAACAAGTTAAATGGAAAAACTTGTTAACTAGTACGAAATCCTTCAAGCAAGGAATAAAACAAAATTGTTTTTCATAAACATGAAATTCACATCATATCAAACACTCAAGTTCAATTAGGCATAAATAAGACTCATGAAAACAAAACATGAGCAAGCAATAGATGTGAGTGTACAAATAAAATGTGAAGATCATAATCATGAAAAATATTTCATTAAGCTCAATTATTCCTTAAAACATAATTCCATCAAAAACATGAAAAATCATATAAAACTACTTATTTAATCTTCAAGGCTTATGTATGTCTAATACAAGCTAAAGTATACATACATATCCCTAAACTCAACGAGTCCACTAAATGAATATTCATGAAGGCACGTGGCTCAAAAAGATGTATATGTATAAGATTAGTTTGAACTAGATGGACATATACATGAAGTTAAACATAAATACATGAAACATGAAAAACTAAATTTTCATCACAACAAATTTCATTTCAAGGTATATGTATGAATTGTCAAACATGAAGTATACATACATATCCCTAAACACAATTGAGTCCAAATATAGATTTGCATGAAAGGCAAATGACTCAAGGGGTATACATGTATATCTTAAAGTTTGGCAATACGAACATATACATGAAGTGAAATACACAATCATAAAGTAAATTCAAAAAATGAGAATACAAGTTTAATATGTATGAATCATCAAAACTAGACTATACTAGCACATCTAATGGGTTCAAATAAGCATTCAATTCCAACTATATATAGATTTATTTGTAGCCCACTCTATGTACAAGTATATAACTAGTCTTAATGAAAACTAACACTTAAACATATATTCAAAACATGAAGCATCAAAAACACATGTAAAAATCATCATGATAAAAGTAAAACATGATTATTATGTAAATTCACATGTATTAGATTCATGATGTACATTATAGCTCAAACAAAAGTGAGAACACTAATTATGGGTTCATATAAGCATGTGTGTCTCAAATACTATGTATGTATGTCAAGGATCTAATAAACATGGAATGAACATACTAATCCATAGACATCAAAAACATGCTATAAACAATGAATATTAAAAGCATGTAAACAATAAATGGGAGTAAAGGATTGTTACCAAAAACGAAGAAGCAACTCTCCTTGTCTCCAAAACTTGGTGGTCCTCTCCACCAACTCTTCCCTTGAAAGTGATGCATCCAATAGATTTCCTTTAAGTCCGGAACGCATCCACTCCAAGGTGTCATCACTCTCACGTCATGTGAGAGCCCACACCTACATCAAAAATAATAGGAGGGGTGGTGTTTGGTACCCATACTCTTTTGGGTCCATGGGGGTTAGTCTCATTTCTAACCCAAACAAATTTCTTGGCTAAATTTTCAACATGTAAACGATCATAGCAAAATTTAGCAAGATGGCCTTTTCGGCCACAATGTGTACATGTGTACACATGAGCATACTTGTGTTGATGGTGTCCGTGTGAAGCATGTGTATGCCGTGGAGGGTGTGCATGCATAGAAGATGGAACTTGTTTCTTTTGAACCAAGGATTCCAAGCGTGTATGATTCTTAGCACATTGGCTCATAGTGGAGCCCAAACAATCTACTCTCTTCTTTAGCATACAAATATCATCATTAATCCTAGAAGAAGAGGTACATGCATTAGGTAGACTAGATGAAGAAGCTACACTAGCATGGCAAACATGTGCATCAAACTTATTTTGCAAAATAATGTTTTTCTTTAAACACACATCTAAATCATTTGAAATAGAGATAATTTTATTTTTCAAATCAACATTCTCTTTTAAAACAAAATCAATTTTTGAAGACAAGTTTTCATTTTTCTTCAAAAGAACATGGCAATCATTTTTATTTTTCAAAAACTCATTTTCTTTAAGTGCAAGACCAAGTTGAGATTTTAATGAATCCCTTTCATTAGCAATCTCCTCTTTCTCTTGCAAAACAACATCAAGTCTAGCAATCAAATTTTTATTTTCATTATTAATGCCTAGACTCTTCTTTTTCAACAAGTTATATTTTTCTATTAGTTTTTCACAAACAATAGATAGTTCTTCATTTAAAGCATGGGGATCAACAAAATCATTTGAAGAACTAGCACAATCATTACTATCTAGTTGAGTTTCCGATTGTACCTCAAGGGAGTCATTCCCTTGGACCATGTAGCATTGTTGTGGTTCGGATTCTCCACTAGATTCCTCTTCTTGGATTGGCAATTGAAGCTTGGAGGTGGTGGTTGTTGTCAACTTGTTCCACACTGCAAAAGCGGAATCAAGATTAGAAACACACATAAGATAATCTTTAGGTAATGTGCTTCTAATGGCCTCTAGGGCTTGTGCATTGGCCCCTATATGATTGCAATCACCAAGATAACATCTCTTGGTGGCCGCAAGGAAAACATGCAAACCTAGGGTCTTTAGGTACATGGACATCCTATACTTCCAAACATCAATGTTGGAAGGGTCAAAGCTAGGAGGGGTCATGAAGTCCATGGTAAACTATGAATGTGCAAACAAACAAATGCAAATGAGATTAGCAAGCAAATGGATCACTCCTAGGATGTTAAGCCTAAGTATCAGGAGCACTAGCTCTGATACCAATTGAAAAACACCTAGAGGGGGGGTGAATAGGTGTAATTGCTAATCTAAGAAACTAAATGCAAACTATGTGCGCTAAATGCGGAAGCTAATGCAAATCTTGCAACACACTTAATACAATCCACCAAGTGTAGCCGAATTCCCCTTGCGAGGCTCTGGACTAACTCCTCTTGATTCCCCTAGATATGGGTTGAGGCGCTATGTGAAGCTCTTGTTGGATGAGTATAAGTGATGCACACACACAAGCAAGCCAAGCATATAATAGATATGACAATAAGAGATGCAAGGCACAACACAAGCAATATATGATATGGCAATATGAATTATGCACAACACAAGCAAATATGGTATGATATGAAGTATGATGCTTTGCACAAAGTAAATGAGAGAGAGTTAGAGAGACAATGGGAGCAATCGCAAACAACGAGATTTGTTTCGAGGTTCGAGCACCTTGCTCTACATCCCCGCCTACACCACCGTGTAGGATTTCCCAATCCACTATAAGGAGTACCTAACTCCTCTCTCAACTTACAAAGCCACCGAGGCTACAACAACCACAATCCACAACACCTCTACCGAAGAGGCTCACAACCAACACTATCACCTCACACTTGAGGGATACAACTCAATCACCCGATCACCTCTACCGAAGAGGGATTCACAAATAAAAGGGTGTTTACAACAAAGAGGTTTACAACAAACAACCTCAAACTCTTCTCTTTCTTTTTCTCTTTTCTTTTTCCACAAAAACAAGATCCTAATAGTTTAGGATAGAAGATAGCTCAAGTGTGGAAAACTAGGTGTTTGGAAAACTAGCAACAAAGAAAATCACTTGGGAAAATCCTTCCAAAGATATAGAATGAAAACCAAGACAAATCTCCCAAAATATTCTTTTCTTTAATTTTTCCAAAAACCTAACACAATAAAGATTAAAGAATTAAAGCCCCAAACACTTTTGAAAACTTATTTTAAAACCTCTAGAAACCAGAAATTTTTCTCCTTAAAAAACTTGGCCAAAATCCCCAAAGAGATGGAGTTTATATAGGCCAAACAGAAAACTAGCCGTTAGAGCTGAGCTGGCAGCTCTGACAGGCGTCGGTCGACCGGCCCGGTCGACCGCCAACGGTCAGAAAAGTGACCGTTGGGCACTAGCGGTCGACCGGCCCGGTCGACCGAAACATCCTGAGAGTTGAACTCTCAACTCGGTCGACCGGTCCGGTCGACCGACTACAATGTGTAGCCAGCGTGCACGTCTGTGCACATCGGTCGACCGACCCGGTCGACTGGCCACATGGTACGGTCGACCGGTCCGGTCGACCGTACTGGCCTGGCAGGCACAGTGTAGATCTGCACAGATACGGGATTTGAAAATAGGTCTTTTCACTCAATAAAAATCCCATAAATTCACAGTAAATCCACTAAATAGTTTTAATCACAATAAAAACTGTTTTTCTAAAAATATGTTTTTCTAAAACTTGTTTTTCCATAACTTCACAAAATACAAAAACAAGATATTTTGAACTTATTAAAGCATAGTGTGTATGGATATGATCCACTACACAATCATAATGAAATATTTATGTTTTTGATATCTAGCATATAACAAGGTTTTGGTTTAAAGGATATGCATGATAGAAATACCAAAAACCAACTCTTGTATTTTTATCATAAACAAAATTTGTATTTTATCATACTAGATTTTTCCAAAACATGAATAGGATAGTCAAAATAAGTTTGTCTATCAGTTAAGCATGTATGTATAAATAGAAAACATCTACTATACATATAAATCTTGAAAACTTGTTTTGATCAAACTATTCATGGAAACCAAATATCAAAACATAAAACGTGTGTGTTTGTGCACTTGAGCATATCAACTATACTAAGCTTTACAAATGGATCTAAAACTCATAATCTAAACTAGGATACCTAAGTCTTCTTGACGATCTTCATCTCCAAGTAGACTTGCTCCAAAACTCCGTGATTCTCCAAGTGCAAAGGTATGATCTTTAAGCTTTGGCACCGGAATCATCATGAATAGCTTCTAATCATCTTGTTGAAGCTAATCACCAACCTAATATCCTGTTAATGATCTGAAACTTAGAAACACAAGAATATTAGTAAACATAACTACATGAGTGTTGATCATCATCAAAACTAGAGTGGAAGGCCATTGGGCCAACACCAGGCTCTGGCGGTCGACCAACCAGTCGACCGGACCAGGAGCGGGTCGACCGGAACGGACGACCGGACGTGCACACAAACGTGCACGCAGCCAGCCCTTGGGCCGGTCGACCGAGCGGTCGACCGACTGAAGGCAACCCACTCTCGGGTTGCCTCGGTCGACCGAGCGGTCGACCGGCCAGAGAGCCGTTGCTCTCTGGTTCAGGGCCCGGTTGACCGGAAGGCTCAACGGTCAAAAATTTGACCGTTGGCTGGTCGACCGGCCGGTCGACCGGAAGGTCAAAATTGACCTGTCTGCCAGCCAACGGGTAAATCTGTTTTGGGCCTTTAAATACCCCAATCTTTGGCTGTTTTGGCTAAGAATTTTTAGAGCAAAAATTTACATCTTTCAGCAAGTTTTTAAAAAGTTTTTAGTGCTTAAAGATTTGATTTTGGGTTAAATTAATTTCTAATTTTTTTAATAGGCTTTAACCCATTAAAATACTTAACGAGTGTAAATTTATCATTAAGAAATATGATTTTAAAGTGGTGGTTTGAGTTAATTCATGTTGGTATTTATTTAAAATTTTATCTTAGAAGGTACAAGTATTGTAGAATATTATTTATATTTTTCTCTATTTTTTTGATATTTTTAATAAATTATTTTAATATAAAATTCTTTCCTTTCTTCTTTCTTTTTTTCTCTCTCTCTCTCTCTATTTTTTTTTTTAATATGCAACAGCCCAGGCCCTCAGGCCCAGACCGGACCAGGCCAGGCCCTGGCCTGGTCCGTATTTTCTTTTTCTTTTCTTTGTTTTTTTTTTTTGTTCTGGGCCTCTCTGGTGCAGCCCAGCCCGGCCAGACCCAGGCCAGGCCCGCCCAGGCCAGGCCGGGTCTGGTCCGGCCAATTTTTTTTTTTTTAAGGTGGCTGCTGCGCAGGGGGCTGGCCCAGCCCACTGCGCAGCCTGAGCTGCTCTGCCCAGGCCCGGGTGCGCGAGTCTGCACCCGGGTCTGTGCGCAGGGAACAAGATTTTTTTTATTAATATCAAAAAATTATTTAAATTAAATTATGAGTTGATATATCTACATGTTATTTTAGTTGGATTATAGATTGGGTTTTGATATATAAAAATATTCATGGAGACTATAGTAGGACATGATTTTAATAAACAATTTATATCAAATAAATTTTGATAAAATAAATTACTTACTTGATTTTTGATCCCCTAGCATGCTTCTCAATTTGCACTTCAAGATCTTTTGTTCATGAGGAGAAAAGAAGGAAGGAGATGGGCAGAGTTGGGTCATGATTTTCTTTTGGAGGTAGAGAAAAAGAAGAAGTTTAGGGTCTTTATATAGGTTATTAGGGATAAAGAAATCAGAATTTCAATTGGGCTTGAATTGCTTGATTTAATAGTTAGGATTAGGATTAGGATTATTTATGAAAAGATTTGATAAGATAGGGTTTGATTAGGATTAGGATTGGGTTTTAGGTTAATGGGTAAGGATCTCATGGTAATGGGTTATAGATTATATTTGGGCTTTAGTTAAAAGAAATAAGTAATATGAATAATAAGAAAAATAGATAGTGGGCTTGTGGGCTTAGTTTTTGGGCTTAAAGAGAAATAGAAAAAGATGAAAATAAGGAAGTGGGCTTGGCTCATGTGGGCTTAGTATAAAAGGGAAAAGAAAACAAAAAGAAAAAGGAGAATAGGCTAAGCTTATTGGGCTTGGATATAAATAATAATATTACTAATAGTGATTAACAATATCATAATAATAATTAACAATAATATTTACAATAATAATAATAATAATAATAATAGTAATAATAATAAAATTATCAACATTAAAAATCTTATCTAATAAACTTGGTAAAAATACTATCATTAATAATAATGACTAAAACAATAAAATATGAACAAGAATAATAACAATATCAATATTAACAATAATAGCAACTACAATAATAATACTAGTAACATAGTAATGGGAAAAATACTAGCTAGTAATTAAAAATGATAATACTTAATAATGCTAAATATAATTATAAGGCCAAAATACTATTTACTATCTTAAAATAATTTGTACTATAACTCAAGCTAATAATTAATAATAATATTACCAGTAAAATAAAATAAATACTTTAGATAAATAAAAGATACAGTACTTTAGATTAGGGATATTACATTTTACCCACCTTATAAAAATTTCGTCCTCGAAATTTCGATAAAGTAGGGAATGATAGAAAATCAGAATCAAGGAGAAAATAAACAAGCTTTCACGTCGCTTCTCACTGCATCAAGACTTCACCACGCTTCCACTGCGCGCTCTGATCTCTGCTACCGGCTTCAACATGGAGCGACCAGACTCAAGAGATAAAATCAGAAAATTTGAATCGGGAATAAGAATAAGAATAAAGATGGAACTAAGATTTCTCTAGAAGAAGAGATGCAATCAGAGAGATTGAAAGATCAAAGAGATGGATTTTTAAAGGGAGGACGGTCAATTTCAAATGGAGTCAATATCATCGTATGGATAGTATATGTATATTACAGTGTAACTATAACTTGTTTCAAGTTACCGGTAAGACCTAGGTTCTCTTTTGATGTCGAACCTGGCTCTGATACCAAGAAAATCATGTCACGCCATGTTTCCCAAAATACGTGGAAACGGAGTTGCGACGAAGGTCGGCGACGTATATACGCGAGAAAATACCCCACACATACACGCTAAGTCTAAAGTAACCTGAACAAGCTGTTAAAAATCTACTATGATAAATTAATATCACTGCAATATGACATATAAATATCTAACACAATGATAATAGATGAATACAGGAAAGAAATGACAACTGGATGCAATAAAGATAGAATCAGAAAATAACATGAATAAAAGAACAAGAATACTTATAGTCAAGAAAAGAGAGACTCCAGCTCCTCGCGAAGCGTACGATCACACGAACACCTAAACAACATAAGAAGGTGTCCAAAAATCCCTGGACGTGCGAATCCAGGGTCGTCAGAAGCGACCTAATGAGTGTGTGTGTAAAAAGGACTGCTCGTGCATATAAACAATGTGCACAGAATAACAACAAGATAACTGCAAACATATGATAACTAAATAATATAATAAACAAACAACTGAATAACAATAACATAAATAAGCGTGTAGATAAAAGACAAGTAAAATAACTGTAAACAAACAACTGAGGTCATAATGTATAACCTACCATATGTCACTAGTTTGATGTATAATCCTATATCTATCATAGTTTGTACATGTATATACAGTGGGGATCACGGTTAGTCACAATACATTAGCAGTTTGTCATTATTATTATGTCAGCGAACACCAATTGCCACATGTAATAGACGCATCCCATATTACGCCTATTACACGTACCAATCGAGGTCCTCAGTTATTGAAACTGATCGGTTGGAGACATTGTCCGTGTTTTAGGTGGGTCCCGTGCATACCCGGGAGCACGGCCCAGACTCCTAGCGCTGAACCAGGACCTACCGCAAGGTAGTCAGGAACATGTATAATAGGAAACAGGTACATGTATAACATGTATAACAGGAACAGGACGGGGTACCAGTCACCCCACGGGAACCCTGCAGTGAAACCCTCTTTCGGCTGCGCAACCTAAATCTTAGGTCCACACAAAATACAGACGCTGTCTCCTCCATCAATCTCCCCAATCCCAGTGCAAGTTGTTTAATATCATGTTATTAGTTTATCAAAATTGCTTAATGTGCATGTTACTTGAATCACTGGGATAATTCGGTGGTAGTCACGGTAACAATATCAACATGTAATCAGGATACCGGTATAACATGAATATATAATATCAATGAACAGGATATCGATATAACATGAATATATAATATCAATGAACAGGATACCGGTATAATAGGAATATATAACAAGTATAACATGACGGTGTTGTTATCATGTAACAATATTTTCCCAGCAATTAAGTAACATGGGCAATAGTATCAGGTAGATATCATGTATAAACAATCAAGTTTCTCATGTAAATCAAGATATTCAGGATGAGTAATAACCAAATACATGAATATCAAATCTGATAACTAATACCAATTATATCAACCTCAAGATCGAGCTGAATCAAGTCACAGTCTAAGGGGTATCAAAACTAGACCTAAGCAAACAACGATAAACTACCAATGAAATGGCACAGAAACAAGCTCCTATCAACTACGTAAACAAAGTGAATAATCATGGATGTCTCATGAAGTAGTATAAGTAATCAAACTGGTAAAAATACAACAGAAAGTCACATGAAATGATAAGTGTAACATGTAAATGCATACCGACAACGGTAAATAAGGAATTGCACAAGAACGAACACTCACAACACAATTAAATAAAGTTAAACAAAAGGTGAAACACTCACAAAATTCATATTTACTTGAAGAAGAAAGAGAACACTCACAACACAATTAAATAAAATTTAACAAAGAAGTAAAACACTCACAAAATAGAATTATAGAAGGAAAAGAAAACACTCACAAAATTAAACAAAGAAGTGACACTCACCTGAACTTGATCGCAAATCCAAAGCACTGAAATCATAAGGCTCCAGTAAATCTACATAAATTATTAAATAGGAATTGTTAGATTTTTAACAGGATATTTTAAGGAGTTTAAATCTTGATTAATTAGTTTGGGGTTAGAAATATGATTATTTAAGTCTTTTGAATTTAGTAGGTTTGGGTTAAATTAATTTCTAATTTTTTTAATAGGCTTTAACCCATTAAAATACTTAACGAGTGTAAATTTATCATTAAGAAATATGGTTTTATAGTTGTGGTTTGAGTTAATTCATGTTGGTATTTATTTAAAATTTTTATCTTAGAAGGTACAAGTATTGTAGAATATTATTTATATTTTTCTCTATTTTTTGGTATTTTTAATAAATTATTTTAATATAAAATTCTTTCCTTTCTTCTTTCTTTTTCTCTCTCTCTCTCTCTCTGTTTTTTTTTTAATATGCAACAGCCCAGGCCCTCAGGCCCAGACCGGACCAGGCCAGGCCCAGGCCTGGTCCGTATTTTATTTTTCTTTTCTTTGTTTTTTTTTTTCTGGGCCTCTCCAGTGCAGCCCAGCCCGGCCAGGCCCGCCCAGGCCAGGCCGGGTCTGGTCCGGCCAATTTTTTATTTTTTTTTAAGGTGGCTGCTGCGCAGGGGGCTGGCGCAGCCCACTGCGTAGCCTGAGCTGCTCGCGCCCAGGCCCGGGTGCGAGTCTGCACCCGGCTCTGTGCGCAGGGAACAGGATTTTTTTTTATTAATATCAGAAAATTATTTAAATTAAATTATGAGTTGATATATCTACATGTTATTTTAGTTGGATTATAGATTGGGTTTTGATATATAAAAATATTCATGGAGACTATAGTAGGACATGATTATAATAAACAATTTATATCAAATAAATTTTGATAAAATAAATTACTTACTTGATTTTTGATCCCGTAGCATGCTTCTCAATTTGCACTTCAAGATCTTTTGTTCATGAGGAGAAAAGAAGGAAGGAGATGGGCATAGTTGGGTCATGATTTTCTTTTGGAGGTAGAAAAAAAGAAAAAATTTAGGGTCTTTATATAGGTTACTAGGGATAAAGAAATCAGAATTTCAATTGGGTTTGAATTGCTTGATTTAATAGTTAGGATTAGGATTAGGATTATTTATGAAAAGATTTGATAAGATAGGCTTTGATTAGGATTAGGATTGGGTTTTAGTTTAATGGGTAAGGATCTCATGGTAATGGGTTATAGATTATATTTGGGTTTTAGTTAAAAGAAACAAGTAATATGAATAATAAGAAAAATAGATAGTGGGCTTGTGGGCTTAGTTTTTGGGCTTAAAGAGAAATAGAAAATGATGAAAATAAGGAAGTGAGCTTGGCTCATGTGGGCTTAGTATAAAAGGGAAAAGAAAATAAAAAGGAAAAGGAGAATAGGCTAAGCTTATTGGGCTTGGATATAAATAATAATATTACTAATAGTGATTAATAATATCATAATAATAATTAACCATAATATTTACAATAATAATAATAATAATAGTAATAATAATAAAATTATCAACATTAAAAATCTTATCTAATAATACTTGGTAAGAATACTAACATTAATAATAATGACTAAAACAATGCAATATGAATAAGAATAATAACAATATCAATATTAACAATAATAGCAACTACAATAATAATACTAGTAATATAGTAATGGGAAAAATACTAGCTAGTAATTAAAAATGATAATGCTTAATAATGCTAAATATAATTATAAGGCCAAAATACTATTTACTATCTTAAAATAATTTGTAATATAACTCAAGCTAATAATTAATAATAATATTACCAGTAAAATAAAATAAATATTTTAGAAAAATAAAAAATACAGTACTTTAGATTAGGGGTATTACAATACTAGAAGGCTTTCTTTCCAGTATGCACGCACTTTAATAATTTAGAATTAAGTAGAAATACTTTTTGTTTTTGCACATTGATAATTTCTCATCTTTCATTATCTCTACCTGCCTCTTTTATTCTGTGTGACTAAAGCAGTAATATTCTTGTTGTTATCACATGCTTTTTTTGAGATCTTTATGAAATTGGCAGAGATTTGATCTATATGCTGATTCTGTTTTCCCGTTCCCTAAACACGTTTAATCAGCTTCCTAAGAAGCACCTCATTGCTTTCTCTAATGGATTAATGATGGCTCTATACTTGTATCCATATTAATGATCCTTCTGATCCTTCCATCTGAAATTTAATTTTGTTGAGCCTTTAGCTTGGAAAATTTAAATCAATATTTATAATAATGTGTAATTTCTGTAGTTAGAAATATTCGATGCTAATCCGTACTCTATGACGATCATGTGACGTAGACGAGAAAGCGAAAAAGATAAACGATGCGGGCTAGATCTCGTTCTAGCACCGACGAACTCTGAAGAGATCTCCAGGTAGGGGTAACTACTCGAATCCACGAGTAAAAACGACTCGAATCCACGAGCCAAAAGGAACAACTCGAATCCACGAACAAATATGAGGAAAAAAACTCAAACGTTTATTGATAAAAGTTGAATAAAAAGATTAATATAAAATAAGAATACAAGGGCCTTTATAGTCTTACAAAAGTCTTATTCTATCTATGAAAACTAAATTAAAATAAAAAAAAGAAAGTTCAAAATAAATAAAGTGTAAAATATATATAAGAATTCAAATTTGGAACCCAAAACAGAATTCTAAGTAAACTCAGATACTCTGTTACGTAATAAAGCTGTCGACAGCTGAAGGGTGCTGTCGATAGCCAAGAGGAAAACTGACAGGCCTCACTTTCGAAAAAAGCCTGTCGACAGGCCAAAAGAGGGTTGTCGACAGGTCAATTGTTTTGTCTGCTGTTTGTCTTGTTTCTTTTCTTACATCAGTCTCTCCCTCTTCAAAAGAATTCATCCTCGAGTTTCTATCAGATTGTAGCTACTTGGTAGGAACTCTTAAGTTAAGATTCTTCCTCCCCTCAAATATACCATACCATCATCATATTTTTCTCCTTAAAGAGTCTCTCTCGCCACTTTTTTCAGCAGTTGTCTTATACTTTTTATTGGATTTATTAAACTCTACTTGAGGAAAAGTGTGATCCCAAAATCTTGACTATCTCGATGATCTTCATCAAACTTCATGCTGTGTTGCATCATTGAATCATCAAACATCTCGAATCTGTTGGTAATCAATGCCAGTTGTTTGATGTTCCTCTATCTTCCATCCATACACATACA
Organism: Agave tequilana; assembly: GCA_038442645.1. NCBI lineage: Eukaryota > Viridiplantae > Streptophyta > Magnoliopsida > Asparagales > Asparagaceae > Agave > Agave tequilana. The sequence goes on from JAVJIF010011442.1 coordinate 35,230, forward strand.
TCATGCTCCCATAGTTCATTGATTCACTTCCACAAAGAAGATCTTTCAAAGTATGAGTGGCGATGGATTTTGCATACCTTGCAGAACGTATTGCACCCACATGTTGATAGTAGATGATATGAACTCGAAGAATTTAAAACTGTCATCCTTGGCACTTAATCTTCCACAGGAAATGATCTTTGAAATTATGAAGAATAATCGTATCATGATGATAATTATCTTCCATCGATAGTAATACGTCAAGCTTGTTGATCCCAACTCCTTTGTACTCCTCTTGTAATTTGTTGACCTTCTCGGAAATTTCAGTGTCTGTAGAAACTTCTTCTAAAGCAACAACTTGCTTTATTTTTTTGGTTCCGTGAAGAATTTGCCTTGATTGCATACGGGCAGAAGTTGTGGCTTCTCTTCCTTTGAACTAGGAATGGGTGGCACATGTTTCATGACTTTATCGAGAGATCGTGCTTGGCGGATAACCGCTTGAAGATTTGTTGAATCTCTTTTGGTTGACTGCTCTTCAACTGGTAGCTACTGATGTGACTTCGCAGTTTCGTTTGATGGATAAAATCTCATGAACGGTAGGGGTCGATTCTCTATCTTTTCTTCCTCCAAAGCAAAGCTGCAGGCTTGTAAGAGTCTTTTCATCCAGCTCCATGTTCTTATAGATGACTTGATTGGTCTAATGTTGCATATTTAATATCATATTTCTATACTTATTATAGAATAAAAGCCTGCATTGTCCTAATTAATTGTTTAATTTATTTGCAGGCCCAATCTTTAAGGAGATGAAGAGAAATGAGCCCAAAGCCCACCAAAATTCTGAATTAAATCAGAATTAATTCGCACTCAGTAAATCAGGGTAAAATCAAGAGGTTGAAAACCGGTTGAGAAGAATCCTCTCAGAATCGATCGGTTAAAGCCAAGAATCCAAGGCCATTTCGTCAGAATCCGGGACTCAAACTGAAAAATCAACTCCAGATAAAGTCAGAGGGCGAAACCAGGGCAACCCACCAACAGGGTGTGGCCACCTGGCCACACCCTGGCCGCGGAAACGCGGCCCAAGCCGCGTTTTCGCGGCAATCTTGGGGAGTTAGGGGGAGCGTTTGCTCCCCCGATCTCCCCGGGATCTCCCTCGTGTGGGTTATGCCTATAAAAGGGCAGTCTTTGTGCTGAAAATGGGACGACCATACAGAGTTAGGATTTAGACTAGTTTTCCATTTCTTAGTTTAAGTTTTTGTTTTTTTTGTTCATGTAATTTTAGTTTTTATTTATGTAATTCAGAGGAGATCGACTTTCATCAAAGAACAATAATGAAGCATGAGCTGGAGTGACACCGGTGTAAGATTTATTTCTTTTCTTTGATTGTTATGAAATCGAATCGATGTTATTTCTTTGTATGTACTTTCTTTTAGTCTTCTTCTTCTTCTTTTCTACTTCACTTTTCTTTTTGGTACAATTGTCTTCCAAGTGAGTCTAAAAGCATCGAAAGAGCCTTGCCGTTACGAGTGCCACCGATAGCTCATGACGATGGAATGGAGTCTCTCTCTGTATCATTTCATTCTTGAAGTAGTCTTGATGATGTAATGTGGAAGAGACCAATACTCAAATCTTATGGGCTATGCGCTGAATGCCTCCACTTCAAGGTAAAATCGTCGCTGAAGACTCAAGGTAAGCTTTTGGTGAAAAGAAGGTAAGCAATTGTTTTTATTTCTTTTCTTTTATTTTTGTAAATTAAATCACCAACAATACCTCTTCTAAATCATCCTTTTCACTTCCTTATAAATAATCATTTGTACATAGTCGCTTTTGCCGTTTTCTGAGTTTTTCCACCTTCTTCATCTCTCATTTTCTTCTAACTTTAACATAATTCTTTTCCATTTTCTTAACTTAAAAACAGAGAAGAACTCTCGTTTGGTTTTCACAAAGATTTCAATAAAGAATGTAAACGCTTTCATCGCAAAACCCTCCTTGTGGATCACGACCCGCATAGCCACTTGCTATAGCGGTAAGAATTGAGCACTTGCATATTTCCTTTTTTAAGTTCTGAAATTCCGTATTTTGTGTGCAAGTTTACCTCAATCAAATTTTGGCGCCGTTGCCGGGGAGGGTAACGTTATTTTTATTGAAATCTAATTTTTCTTGAAAATTTTTTTAGAACTAAAACGAACTTTCTTCTCTGTTGCAGGTTAAGGGCAAGCAAAGTAGGAAATTAAAGTTGCAGTAACATATAAGTGGCCTTGGGCCTCTGCTCTAGAAAGCAGAGACCAAGTAACTTAGGTTTTTCTTTTTATTAAAAAAACTTTTTGAAAATAGAAATAATATTTTGACATATTTTTTGTAAGAAATTAAGTTAATTTTAAGGAATAGGAAAATCTAAATTCGGATTTCTTATACTTGGTCAAAATATGATTATTTGTTTGTTTGCTCGAGTTTGAAGTGGTCTTGGTACATACGCATATTTTGAAATCGATCCCACCATGCCGCTGTCCTTCCTTTAAGTTTATGAGAGGCAAACTCGACATGATCTTCCATGAAAATATATTCCATGTCAAACAACTTATCAACTTTCTCGATCCAAAGCAAGGTTGACTTAACATCATGACTTCCACTAAAAGAAGGAATAATATTAGAAAACATGTCTCTCCTTTTAGGGTTCAAAAATTCGCTTCTCTTACTAGGGCTAGGATTAAAGACCTCCTTTGCCTATCATAGAACATCCCTGTATCTTTATAATCATCATTGGATTGACAGATGGGACTACACAATTACTCTTCATAGAAAAATTCATTAAATTGAGGATGTTGTAGATGATATCTTGGTGGTGGATGATGAGGTGGCGGTTGATATGGTGGTGGTTGATATGATGGTTGATACAATTGATGATTATATCTGCATCTATATGTATCATCGACTAGACTTCGATCATCAACCTTTGGAGACATTCTTGTGAAGGTGTTGCTCCTCCTTATAGTAGTTCCCATCCTAGGGAAAAGGCCTTGCAATCCCTCGTCGTCTCCTGCCATTGTCGGAAAGTAGTCGTAACTCTGATACCACTTGACGTAGATGAGAAAACGGAAAAGGCAAATGACGCGGACCAGATCTCATTCTAGCGCTAATGAACCCTGAAGAGATCTCCAGGTAGGGGTAACTGCTCGAAGCCATAAGCAAGAACGACCCGAACCATGAGCCAAAAGGAACAACTCGAATCCACGAGCAAATATGAGAAAAAAACTCAAAGTTTATTGATAAAAGTTGAATATAAAGATTGATACAAAATAAGAATACCAGGGCCTTTATATATGCTTACTAAAGTCATATTTTTTTTATGAAAGCTAAATTCAAATTAAAGAAAAAGAAAGTTCAAAATAAAGAAAGCATAAAATCTATAGGAATCCAAATTTGGAACTCAAAATAGAATTCTAAGCAAAGTCAAATACTCTATTATGTAATAGGGCTGACGATAGTTAAAGGGTGCTGTCGACAGCCAAGAAAAAATTGATAGACCCTCACTTTCGGAAAAAACCTGTCGACAGGCCAAAAGAGGGCTGACAGGTCAATTATTTTGGTCTGCTGTTAGTCTTGTTTCCCTTCCTACATCATCATGTCAGCCAATTTATGAAGTTCATAACCCTTACTCTCTGACATGACAAGTTTTCTTGTGGGAGGACATTCTAAGAGTTTATGGGAGCCTAGGAAATTATCGTGATCATAATTTACATTTTTTTGCCTTGCAAATGGGATCAGCCGTGGAGGACAATACTAACCCATAGTGATGCATGTTTCATGGCAAAGGTAACTTTACGGGAGAGGCTTGCAAAACCCATAGTTGATGCATGTTTCATAGAAAAAGGTAACTTTACGGGAGAGCCTTGCAAAACCCATAGTTGATGCATGTTTCATAGAAAAGGTAACATTATGCGAGGAGAGGCTTGCAACAAACCTCGAAGCGAGTTGGTTGGTATTTATTTTGTCACTCAATTGAAGCTGATTCAATTATGGGCAATTATAATATCTCTAATTAATAATACTGTATTTATATTTTTTTGGACTTACTTATTGTTTTATTATTATTGGTCAACTTAATTTATGACTTCTCCTTCTTCTTCTTATTATTAATATTAAATATTCAAATTATTTTGAGATGTTATATGATTTAACTTCATATATATTATTACTGTTATTACTTATTAATATTATTGTACTTATTACTATTATTTCTATTTCTATTATTACTATTATTAATTGTTATTATTAGGAGTAATTGTTACTATTATTATTTTATTAAGATTATTATTTATTATTATTAGTGTTATTATTATTAATTTTAATTACCATTATTAGTATTATTAAATTTTGTTATTATTAATTATCATTATTGTTAATGGTTAGTAGTCATTCTTATTCCAAAATTATTATCATTTTTATTATTTAGTGTTACTAAGTACTAATTAATTATGATTGTTATTAATATCTAATGTATATTAATTATTATTATTGTTGTTGTGTTGGTATTATTATTCTTCTTTCTCCTTCTATGTTCCTAAACCCAAACCCAAACCCGTTAGCCCAAACCCAAACCCAACAACCAATAACCTCCCCTATATAATCCTATACCTAACCAAAAATCCTAATCCTAATCATACCCTAATCCCTAATCTTCTTATTCCTTCTCTCCATAACCGCAATGAGCTCTACCATCCCCACCTCTGCTAAGCCACCTACCACCGAGCCCCTCCTCCACCTTCAACGAGATCTGCGGAGATTCGCACCACCATGGGAGCCCCTCTTCCTCCTTCCCCGGCAGCCCCGGAGTCCCTCTCCCTCCTCCTGCACATAGCCAGCCACGTAGCCGCCTCAGCACCATGCCCCTTTCCCTCTTTCCCGGCGTGCCGCCAACCGCCGGAGCCCCTATGGCCTGCTCCTCCTCCGGTAACCGCCGCTTGCAATACCACCAGTTGCTCTCTACCAGCTGCATCCCCCTCCTTTGGCTGCTTAGACTAAGCATGTGCTCTCCACCGTGTGCTCCTCCTTCCATGCGTGAGTCTCCCTCTCTAGGCAATTCATCTCCCTATATCTCTCAGTGTTTCTCTCTCCCCCCTCTCTCGGTGTTGTGTGTTGGTGTGTGTGTTTATGTGCGTGTGTGTGTTGCGCGCGCGCGTGTGGTGTAAATGTGTGTGTGCTATGCGTGCGTGTGTGTGTGTGTGTTAGTGTACGTATGAGTGTGTTGTGCATGTGTGTGTACGTGTAAGTGTATTGTGTATGGGTATATGCGTGTTTGTGTGCACAGGTGTGCGTGCACGTATCTGTAGAGAGAGAGAGAGTGTGTGTATTTCTGTATACATGTGTATGTGCATACGGGTGTGTATCAGTGTATGTGTATGTGTATCAATGTGTGTGTGTGTGTGGTTCTTCTCTCTTTGTATGTGCGTATATGTTACACTCTCTCTCACATAGTGTATCTCTCCTCTCCCTGTATCTCTCCTCTCCCTGTATCTCTTTTCCTATCTCTCTCTCAGTATCTCTCTATCTTATAGGTGCAAACCCAAATCCAGTATTAGAAGACTCGAATTCGTGTTCACAGAGGACCCGACACGCGAGATGATTTAGAGATCCGAACTAGTTAGTACAGTGCAAACCCGATGGTGATTCAGACCCAGAACCGCATTATTTCATATGAATGTGTAGCTTATTTTATTTGTGAGTTTATTTGTATTATTTCATGTAATATTAATGAATGTATGCTTTATTAGTTTATTTAATTAGTATGTTTATGTTATCATTTCATGTGAGAATATAGTTATTTCCGGTATTGTTCTATTATTTGTATAATTTCGTAGCGAGTATTTCAATTGTTTTAAATAGAGTTTAGTGCTGGATCTAGGATATAGATAGTATGAGAGTTTGTGGTGATTTAGAGCTTGTATGATATTTATCTAATGATTGATGAGTCAATGAGAGCTAGATTGTCAAGCAATAGTCCTTTTTATGTTTGGTGGTATTTACAATCTCTTGGTAGTATTGTTGATACTTGCTGTTAGTTCTAGTCTTTGATGGTGTTCATTGTTCTCTTGGGAATCTAGATAGTTTTATCGGAGTTTATTTTTAGTTCTTGATGGTTCTAGAGCTAGAGTTTTAAGATCAATGTGGATCTCATGTGAGTTATTTAGCAGAATTGATATTCATTTAATTGGTAATTATTTAGATAAGAATTCATTTGGATATTGATGATGTATTAGGTATGATGTTACTTTATAAGAGACTGGATTTCTTATGTTTGGATCAGTATATAGATTTAGTTAGAGTTGAAGTTGATCTGAAATTTATACTCTTTATATCAGATCTTGATTAGTATTTAAATCGGATTGATTTTGTTGGATTATGATCAGGTGTGTGAATATTTTACCATTGATATCAATGTGTAATATGATGTTGGTTTTGAATTATTAGAAACATGTTTTTCACCGATTATATTATTTGATAATAGATGAGTTTGTTGGTGTTGAGTATCAGATATAGACTATTTTAGATTATATGTTATTCGAGGATATTCCACCCTTTATTTATGATTTCGGTATCTGTTAATTTAACTTGATCTCGAGGATATTCAGTAGATTGCACTTCATGATTACTTCCTAGTTATTGCAATTACCCAGATGTCAATATATAAATATATTGTGATAGTGATCTAGTTGATATCGGTGATCATATTATATATTCAGAGTTTTATAGCAGTTATCAGACATCAATACCAGTTATTAGTGTTTAGTGAGACTATTGTATTAGTGGCTCTATATCTCCAATATATTTCGACATATGTCAGTTATTAGTTGTCAGTTGTCAGAAACCAGCTTTCAGTTGTCAGTTATCCGCTATTATTGATATCAGCAGTTATTGAAGATATTCGATTATTATTATTCTTTAAAAATATATTATTGCCATGTTAATAAAAGATACTATAACCCGAGAAAAAGGGGTAATTATCTGATAATGGATGTCGTTTATTTTGAAAGGACTTGTGATGGTTAACCGAGTTGTAGGTTCCACCATAGGGAACCAAGGTAGTACTAGCTATCTAGTTATTTAGTTGTCAGTTATTAGGGTTATGCCCAGACTACGACGCCACACCAATTATTCTTTTATGTGGGACCATGGTCTCAGTTATTAGGGCGTTGCGGTCCGTCTTGGTTCATGTCAGAAATGTTAGACCGTTGTACCGGGCATGCACGGTACCCTTTCAAAACACATGCACTACATTGGCAGGCAGTTACAATAACGATAACCTTATTTGTTATATGGGAAAAAGGCCGTGGTATGAGACGCAGCTAAGTACCATATTAGTGAGGTTAATAATAATCAACAGATTAGATACATATCTACGTTACACTCTCTGACATCAGTTATTCATTTTAAACTTATGAGTTACCTCTTATTTACAATTTTATTCATGATATTTTTTAATCTGTGTTTTCATATTGGTATAGTGATATGTATACACTATTTATACACATGCACTCTTCCTTTATTTTACTACTCATTAGGTCACTTTGTGACGATCTTGGATTTGCGCAGTATAGGATGTTTATTCTTTTGATTAGGTGTTGATGAGATTGCATGCTTTTCGAGGAGCTTGGAGTTTTTCTCTGTTGATCGTCGCTATTCTTGCTTCTCTTTTATTCCTATTATTTCCTAATTCTCCCTGTATTATTATCAGTTGTCATACCTTTATTTATATCTTATCATGTGTGGACAGTTATATGTGATATTGCAGTGATCGTAATTTATTATAGTGGATTTTTGTAACTCGTTCATATTACTTAAGGCTTAGCGCGTATACGTAGGGTATCCCCCTTGCGTATATGGGTCGTCGACTCTGTTCGCATCTTCGCTCGAGTGTACTTTGGGAAGCAGGGCGTGATAGCAACCCTCTAATATCCACCCAGATATAGAAGTGACGTGAAACATGCTTGTGTTCAAGCATGTCTCACCAACAAAGGTCGTTCGATTTAGACTATGAGTTATCAGTTTGAATAAAGATCATTGTTCATTGATATAAAGTTGTATTAATGCAGCAGGTCTCGAAGTGTAACTGGATTACTAATAATAATGTTCTTGACAAAGTCCAATATATAATTACAAGTAACAAAATAGTACACTTAATCTTACATTATGTGGTCAGCATGCATAATAATAATGTAATAGAGAATTACTACTGTATAGAAGTAACAAGTCCAAGAGAATGAATAATACCTGAAGATCACCGATTAAACCAAGATCAAATCTGGAGATAATCCTACAATGACAACTCTACAACACTTTCATCTTTAAATAGATCTTTTAGAGGCTCCTTTTGAATCACTTGAGCGAAGAACTGATGTGAAAACAAGATAAAGACTGGAGGAGCTTTTGGCATGCAGAATAAAATCTAGATGATCATCTGAGTACACGATCTCAAAGAACTTGCCGTTGTATTCCAAGAAAGATGAAGTTACCTCAAAATTAGACATGAGACATCTCTATTTGGGAACAGTGTATAAAGAGAGATGAGTGGAACTCGCATCTTGTGATAGGGAGATGGTACGAGTTGCTGGTCGATTACTGATTGGCTATGGTTAATTTACTGTTGCAGTGAATAGGAAGATGGGGCTTGATGAGCTATGAGTAATGGAAATAGAGATGGTAACATTTAGTTATTGTTGGCAGGAAGTTGACAAGTGAAGAATTGTTAGACAAAGATAGGATGTAATATAGGAATCAGTGGAGATAATGAGAAGAATAGAGAAAGAAAGACAGGAAAAGAAGAACAGAGAAAGAAAGATAGGAAAAGGGGGTGAAGGCAAAGAAAACTTTGTTTCAAAACATTCATTAACTTCAAATCAAATACACACTTGCCTACATATAGGTTACAAACTGATAACTCCCAAACAACTCCATACTGATAACCACTCACACAACTCCAAAACTATCCACTATTATACAACTACCTATGACTTGTCTCCACTAATAAAGAAAATAGAAAAAATATAAAACAAAATATAACAGAAATACAAAGCAAATACAATAAATATAGTGAAAAATACAATTCAAATATAAATACTAGATGACCTTCAGAACCATATCTCTGGACTCATCAAACTATCGCCGCCTGCGCTAATAGGCCCGCTCGTATCATGCACGTGTTCTGATGTCCTCATCAATTCTCCCTGTGTGAGAAAAACTCGACTCCGTTGAGTGAATTTCGTTGCTGCTCTCATGCTGCTTCAGAGCATTGAGATTTAGACATTGTACATCCTCTCGATCCAATCAAGTGTTTTCAGATTCAGGTTTCCCTTTTCAATGGACCAAATACCGCCTAGTATTACCATCAGTAGTAGATATAATCTCATCCTCTATTATTTTATCAATCTGTTCTGCTGCGTAGGGTGGAAGATTTGAAAGAGGAGGTAAGAAGGGTCCCTCAGAAGTAAGGTCTTGGGTAGGCTCATCAAGCAAGGGGTTACTCGGATTGAAATTTAGACCTTTTGTATGCTATTAGATCTTCAACATTAAATATGAGACTAATACCAAAATTTTCAGGAAGGTTTAGAATATATGCGTTATCATTCATTCTTTTTATCACTTCGAAAGGTCCTACTCCATGTGCATGCCACTATTTTTACAGTTCCAGAAGGGAACCATTCCGGACGAATCCAAATTATCACATAGTCTCCAATTTCAAACCTTTTAACTTTCGAATGAAGATCAACTCGAGTCTTGTAGGTTGCATTGCTTTGATTTATTTTGTTGCTGATTTCCTATTGTAATTCGTGAATATGTGATGCAAATGTAGACACGTACTCAATTGTCCTAGCATAGTAAACCATAAGAATAAGATCTATTGGTTGTCTAGGCTTGAACCCATACATGACTTCTGTTGGACTTATGCCTATTTTCCTATTGATGAAATTGTATGCAAATTCAGTAGTAAACAACTTCAAATACCAATCTCTAAGATATTCACCAACTAAGGTTCGCAATAAATTACCCAGGCTTCTGTTCACCACTTTGGTTTGACCGTCAGTTTGGGAGCGAAAGGCATAAGAGTATTTCAGTTTGGTTCTAACTTAACGCCATAAGTTTTTCCAGAAATAGCTAGTGAATTTGACATCTTAATCAGACACATTGGTTTTAGGAGTCCATGCAAACTCACAATTCATGTTTCGCCACACGAGAAGCATCAAAGGTTTTTGAATAAGGTACGAAATGAGCCATCTTAGAGAAGCGGTAAACAACCACACCACAAGTATTGAATCGTGCTTTCTAAGGATTTTTGGAGACCAGGCACGAACTCCGTGCTAATGTCCTCCCAAGGACGATTTGAAACAGGCAGAGGTGTATACAGGCCAGTGTTCTTGTTTAGCTAACTAGCACGTGTGACACCTACCGTCAAGTATAACGTCTCTTTTAAGACTTGGCCAATAGAAATGATATTCAACAGCCTCAATAATTTTTCGATTTTCAAAATGACCAGTGAGACCACCCGTGCAATTCCCGGACCAAATATTCTCTCACAGATGTAAAAGGTATGCACAACTTGTGAAATTGAAATAGATAACCATCTTGCAGAAGCAAGCTATCCATTTCGCTTGTAACTCTGCTATTCAACAAAGTGAAAATTTCTTGAAAGTTAGGACATGATTCATACTCAGCTTTCAATTTATCAAATCCATCCACCTGATTGTTCAATACTATTAAAATTGACAAGTGACGACTGAGCGCATCAGCAGCCTTGTTTTCAACTCTGGCTTTGTGGCGAAGGGTATAAGTATGGTCTTGGAGAAATTCTACCCGATGACTATGTCTATTGTTAGGCTTCTTTGGGAATTGATGTATTTAAAAGACTCATGATCCAAGAAGATAACAAATTCTTTTGGGAGAAGATAATGCCGCCAGTGGCGCAGGGCCGGAATCACAACATAAAATTTCTGATCATAGGTAGAATATCATAGTTTGGCGTTATTCAGTTTCTCACTAAAGTAAGCTACTGGGTGACTCTCTTGACATAAAACTCTACATATGTCTACTCTCGATGCGTAGAACACCACTTTGAAGACTTTTGAAAAATGCGGTAGACGTAAAACAAGTGCTTCCACCATCTTTTGTTTAATCTCTTAGAATGCTTTAGTGGCATTTCTTCGACCATCTAAACTCACCACTCTTCAAACAATCAGTAATCGGATCCATGATCATGCTGAATCCCTTGATAAATCGTTAATAAAATGTGACCAGTTCGTTAAAGCCTTATACTTCGACATTCTGGCCATTCCTTAATGGCTTTGATTTTCTCGATATCAACGGACACTCCTTTTGAGGAAACTACAAATCCCAAGAAGACAACTTTGTTGGTCAGAAAGGTGCATTTCTTTGGGTTTATGTATAGTTACTCCTTTTCAACACTCCACATATTTGACATAAATGGTCCAAGTGTTGCTCCTGATTTTTACTGTAAATGAGTATGTCATCAAAGAATACAACCAAGAATTTCCCATGAAGGATTGTAATACTTGAGTCATTACTCTCATAAATATACTCGGAGTATTTATCAATCCAAATGGCATGATCATCAACTCATACAAACCATCCTTCATTTTGACGCGGTCTTCCATTCATCACCAGGGCGGATGCGAATTTGATAGAACCACTCTTCAGATCAATCTTGGAGAATATTTTGGCTCCCTCCATCATATCCAACCTATCATCTAGCCAAGGAATGGGAAATGATACTCTACCGTTATCTTATTGATCCCATGACTATCCGTGCACATATTCCATATTTCATCTTTTTTTGGCATCAGTAGAGCGGGTACCACACAAGGGCTCATGCTTTCTTTTATAAAGCCCATTTTTAGCAATTCGTGAACTTATCTCTTCAGCTCCGCATGCTCAGTAGAATTCATCCAATAATGTTTCATGTTGGAAAGACTCACTCCTGAGACTAAATCAATAACATATTGGATATCACGGGTTGGTGGTAATTGGTTTGAAAGATCTTCACGGAAGACATCAGTGAGTTTATCGATCACGGGGGTGACCTCAAGAGGAATTGAAGTGACTGATTCTTTAGGGACATCTCTAGCAGTAAGTAGGATGATGGGGTTCCTTTTTTCATTTCGTAATCAATCTCTTTTGCACTGATAAAATAGATTTTTGCTTGCTTAGCTGTAACAGATTTCTTCCCAGCAATATTGTTCTTTGGTTATAAGGAAAGTAACTCGACCTTCTTGCCCTCATGTTTAAACAGACACATGTTTGAACGACCGTAAATGTGGACATCACTATCAAATATCCAAGATCTTCCAAGGATAATCTGGCTCTCATCCATGGTAACAACATCACACCATATTTTGTCCTTATAAACAGTAAAATCTATAAGGACAAGGCACTATTGTGTTACATTTAGTGCGGCCTCGTTGATCCAGGACACCTTATAAGGATGATAATGGGGTACATCTTTCAAACTAACGTTATTTATAATCGACGAGGAGACAACATTAATACAACTTCCACTCTCCCCTATCACCTTACAATTTATTCTCCAATATTGGTAAATTTGTAGAAAATGGTATGGCACCTCCAGCTATCGCTGACCTTCGTTGTGCTAAGGGACACCTGATTATGGATAATCTAGTGGACTCTTGCAATCGAAGGCAGTTTAGCGTCACATTCTTTGTATACTCATCAAAATCTTCTTCATCTCCATCCACTTGGTGAACATACTCATCACCTTTGGGCTAAGAGTCACATTAATAACCATCTCCATCAATGAGAGTGATCTTGTATAGACTAGGACATTTGGCTGCTATATGTCCATAATCATGCCATCTATAACATTTGGCTTGAGGTTGTTTGGGGATATTTCTTTCAACACGCTTACGCTTGACATCAGATTGGGGTTGTAAAGAAATGGGTGTAGATTGACTTTGGTAAGACTGTAAAGGAGGTTAAGAAATACTAAACTTGTAGTCTTGATTCTTGTGCGATCTAGCTTCATCCAAGTCTTGCACTAGGGCATAAGCTTTTCTAAGGTGTTGATGTTTCTAGCAAAGAGTTCGCTCCTAAGATCTTCTCACAATCCATCTCTAAACCTAAAGAGGACTTGCATAGGAGTTTCAGTCTTAACTGTGCTACACCGGATTAGGAACTCGTCGAATTTAGCAACATATTCCTTGGCAGATTTGCTCCACTAAGAGAATTAATTTCACTTGTCTAATAATCTCGGGTAATAGAAAGGTGGGAGGTAGTTTTGTTTCAATTGGGTCTTCATGTCAAGCCAAGTGCCAATAGGGTGTTTTCTCTTAACTCAAGTTGATTGGGCAAGCAAGTCAATATTGGGTGAGCAAGTCCAGGGTTAGCCCAATATTGACTTGCTTGCCCAATCAACTTTATGGTAGCAAAACTGTCTTTTCGCTCTTTGACATCGTGTACCATTTGAAATAATGGTCTATTTCTTTCATCTAATCCTAAAACAGTTGTGGTTTGAGAGTACTATCAAAAGGAGCGTTGATCTTAATATTCCTCATAATACATTCATCTGGATCTTGTTCATTCCTGAAATGTTGATGATTCTCATGATAGTAAAACTGTGAGGGATTGTTCAGGATGGGTTGACGAGTAGGTGATCACTCACAATTTTGTTCAAATTCAACTAACCGAGGATCTATTTCAAGTTGTTGTTTGGTCTGATTGTGCTCAATGGTTATAAGGTGACCCATAAGTTCTTCCAACTTTTGGAGAACTTTGCAGTCCATGTTAGCGGTTTGGGATTGACTGGCCTCTCCAAGTAAGTATAGTCAAATGCTGGGAGTTTACATACACTAAAGGAATTAGTTATGAAAGTGATACACTGCCAAATTGGTTATGTATGAATAATGGATTTTTGTTATAAATAAATGATAGTTCTACATGTAATGACATATTCCTAAGAACTATTGGATGCACCTTAAAATATGCATGATTGAAATTTCTAGCCTAGAACCTGGCTCTGATACAAAAATGATGTGAAACGTGCTTGTGTACAAAATCGAAAGCTCAGCAACAAAGAAAATCAAGCATGTCTCATCAACTAAGGTCGATCAATCTAGGTTACAAGTTATCAATTTGAAATAAAGACCATTGTACATTGATATAAAGTTATATTAACGAGGCAGGTCTCGAAACTACTAATAATAATGTTCTTGACAAAGTCCCAATATGTAATATTTAGATTGATAAGTACAAGTAACAAAGTAGTGCACTCAATCTTGCACTATGTGGTCAGTAGGCAGAATGATAACATACTATTTTATTGAACTAACAGGTCAAGGGAAAGAAGAATACCTGAAGATCATTGATTAGAACAAGATCAAATCTGGAGATGATCCCCTATTAACAACTCTACAACACCTTCATCTTCAAATAGATTTTTTTTGGAGGCTCATATTGAAACACTTGAGTGAAGAACTGATGCAGAAACAAGATGAAGACCGGAGGAGCTTTTGGCGTGCAGACAAAGTCTGGATGATTGTCTGAGTACACAGTCTCAAAGAATTCATTGTTGTACTTCAAGGAAGATGAAATTACCTCAAAATTAGACATGAGACATCTTTATTTGGGAACAATGAATGAGGAGAGATGAGTGGAACTCGCGCGTTGTGATGGGGAGAAGGTATGAGTTGCTGGTCGATTGCTGATTTGTTGTTGTTGATTAATTGTTGCAGTGAATGGGAAAATGGGGCTTGATGAGATTTGAGTAATGGAAATGGAGATGATAATGTTTAGTTATTATTGGCAGGAGGTTGACAAGTGAAGAATTGCTTGAAACAAAGAAAAGAGAGGATGTAATATAGGAATCAATGGAGATAATGAGACGAACAAAGATAACAATAGAGAAAGAAAGACAGGAAAAGCGAGTGCATGTAAGAAAGCTTTGCTTCAAAACATTCATTAACTTCAAACCAAATACACACTTGTTGATTGTACTCATTTATTGAATTATTCTTTATTACATATCCACATTTATTATGTAATAAATCTGCTAAATTTCTTGTCTTAAATGTCTATTTTGCAAAAGATAATCATGGGAAGAAAGAGGATAAAATCAAATAAATATCAGTTAAATTCAGATTTAACTAGATCTATTTGGTTAGAGGAGGATGATCCCAAATCCAATTGGTTAAATTCAGTTTTTAGTGAATCGAGTGGTTAAAGCTAAAGATCAACCGAGGATAACATCAAATACAGAGTTCAAATCTAAAGGGATAAATGGATAGAGAGAAGATCAACGGATGAGATTAAGCAATTTTGACTCAGATTCTGGCTGGATACATTTTAGTATTTGAATCATAACTTTCACTACCAGAACTTACATCTAATGATTCAAGATGATCCAGAAAGAGAATTTAAAGGGCTACAACTCTTAAGTTGATCATTATTTCTAATTCTATCATTTGATAAGTTATATTTAGCAATCAATACGCCAATAAGCTGCAGATCAGAACTGAATATCCACATCAAATCAAGTTTGGAGATAAGGGGAGGTTTCAAATTCAGAAATAACCAGCTTCCCTTATCTTCATACTTCTCTACCATCTGCATTTCTCCTATAAATACCAGCAATCTCAAAGGCAAAGGGGCACGACCAAGTAGAAAGTAGAATTTAGGCTAATTTGTAGTTTGTAATTTAGGTTTTTTATTTTCTTTCATGTAATTTTTATTTTCTATATGTAACTGAGAGGAGAGGATACTTTCATGGAGGAATGAGAGCAAGCTTGTACTGAAGGTGACACCAATGTAAGTGATCGTTTCTTTCATTGTTATTTGAATTGAATCGAAGTTTCTTTTTCTTCTTTACTCTTGTTTTCATTTACTTTCCTCTTCTGTGTTTGTGGATCCAAATGAAACCGATAGCCTCGAAGTTGCCTTGCCCTTGCAAGTGCCGTTGATGGCTTATGGTGATGGATATCCATTTCTATGGTAGTGTAAGTTGCCCCTTCAATTCATACTGTAATACGGGAATGGCCAAGATCCGATTTGTCATACTTCACTCGCCTTCAAGTAAAGGTACATCATCGATACGGGTCAAATGAAAGCATGCCCGAAGAGGTAAGTAAGTTTTTTAGGCTTTAGTTTTCTTTCTTTAATTCTTTAGTTTAGATCACCAACACAATCTACCACTTTTTTATCACTCTTTTTCAATTTCTTTATACATATCCATTTCTATTTTCTCTATCTCTTCAATCTACCACTTTCTTTTTAACTTAACTTTAACTTATTTTTCCTTTTCTTTTTATGAACTAAAAGAAGCTCTTTAACCATTCTTTGTAACCTAAAAGAGAGCTTGCTAAAAAAGCTTCCATCGCTAGTCCCTCCTTGTGGATCACGACCCGCATAGCCACTTGCTATCGTGGTAGTATTGAGCACCTTGCACTCTTTATTCTTAAGTTCTGAAATTTTGTATTTTTATATGCAGGTAAAATCTTGTGTGCAGGTTCCAACTCAATCAAATTTTAGCGCCGTTGCCAGGGAGGGACGGTAAGTTATTCTCTTTTTAAGTTTACACTTTTGATTAATTTTCTTCTTTGTTCTTTGTGTACAGGTTCAACAAGGAATTTTTACTACAGTGGACATATAAGTGGCCCTCGACTCTGCTCTCAAAAGCAGAGCCCAGAAGCCCTCAGATTTGCTAATTCCTATGGTAATCTGAGTGAACTACTAACCTATATTTTCTGCAGGTTGGCTGAATTGCATAGTTTAATCTCTGTAGCATTTATTTCCTTATTTGACTCACTGTATATACATTTCTAACACAACAGTAAAAAGTTGATTGTAAATGCTAAAAATGATTTAGACTTTACATTTAGGCACGTGTCTATTTCATTATATTTTCTATTTACTGTTGAAGTGTGCCGGAGCCAAGGTATGTGTGCGTAGCATTTAGTATAAGGTTCATTCTTGTATGAAATATTGCTTGAGTGTTACTTTTTTCTATATACTTGTACACTGCACTAAATTGATTTAAGGGTTTGTCCTATAAACAAGATAAGGTGGGGAAGTCATTACCCTCGCTTTGCCCACAAACAATCTCCTCACTCACTAACCCAAGCCTAATTAAAACTGTGTAGATGTTGGCCCTAGGGACATCTCGGACTCAAATAGGAGACTGACCTAAGGGGAAAGTTGATTTGAATCTGACTCTTGTCAAATCGGTGACTAAGGTTGGGGATTGAGGGGCGAAACCCCGAAGGCTGGTGGTTTAACCCGTCGCTTTTGCGCGTATACCTCCCACAAATCTTGCCCCTACCTGACCGATTAACTTGTGGTCAGATTCAACAATATACCCCCGTGGATAGTCTAACCAGTTAGGAGTTGTCTAGGTCTAATGTTTACCCTAACTTAGATTAGAATTTTTTATTTTCATTTGTTTGTTTTTTTTGTTTGTTTTTTTGTTTGTGTTTGACATTTCCTATGTGATATGGCTCATAACAATAATTTTTTCAATTTTAATGGTAATCCATATTACACCCCGACCTCTTTTTTGGATATAACCAACCCGACATATCATAACTTTAACCAACCTAGTGTTGGCCCAAAGGCCATTAGCCCAATATCCCGATGAATATTTTAATGATAACAAACCATATTTAGTTATGTATTTAACAATTTTGTTTAAAAGAATTTTAGGTTCAAAACAAGTTGATTTGACGGCTCCACTATCAAGACTCACAAGTTTGAACGCCACTAAAGATTTGCATTCCTAAGCTAAGCACATTAGAAAGCTTCGGGAACAAGATTCTGAAGAAAAGACCAAGTCAAGATCAAGACAATGAAAAAGTCCAAGATTTGTATTTTTACTTTTTCTTTTAGACTTTTTGTCAAAACCTAGATGTTAGAAGTAGAGTTATGGGATTGTCACTCACACACACACTTTAGTTTGATTCATGGCTTCAAAAACAATTTCTATTTCCAACGTAGTTTTAGAGTCAACATATTTTGGAAATTTGTTTTTAGAAACTTTAAGTTTTGGAAAAACCAACTTTTGGAAAAACAAGTTTTTATCAAGAGAATCTTTATCAAAATGTTTTAACATGTTAGAGTAGTGACCTATGATCTTACTCCTATTTTTATAAGGTCCAAAACCTCAACCCAAAAGACCAAAACCAAAAACCCAGGTTCTGGTTTCTGCAGGTCTGATTTTTCAGAACTGACAGGAGCCGGTCGACCGTCCGGGTCGACCGACGTGCACGCTGTGCGTGTGTGCACGTCGGCCGACCGCTCGGGTCGACCAGGGCACTTACAGTGCTCGCTGTTTGTTTGGGTCGACCGGGGCGGTCGACCGTAGTCCCCCAACGGTCAAAAATATGACCGTTGGCGGTCGACCGTCCGGGTCGACCGGCAGCTGTCAGAAATTCTGACAGACTCCAACAGCTCTATTTTTCTGACTCTTTTTGTTGGGATCTCCACCCAACGAGTTTCTCCACCAGTTTTACCCTGTTTCTCAACCCCTATAAATAGGTGGTCACTTCAACTTGATTAGACAACAATTTTTACAACATTTGACAAGTAATTTTTCAAGTCTTCATTTTAGAAAAAAATTTCCAAAAGCCAAAATTTTCATACACCCATTTGAAGCCTATACCTCTACTTCACTCTAGATATTTGCACTACACAATCTCAAAAGTCTACATCTACATATTGGTTATAGGATTGTGCTAAGTGAGCTATTTGTGATCAAGTGTGATCAACTTTCTTCTTGAGCGAAGTTGTAGAGGCATCGGCCTCAAGCGAGCGAGTGAGCTCCGGGTGGTGTTGCAGCATCACAAGAGATAGGACAAGTGTGTCCTTGTATTGGAGATCCGGTGGGATCAACAATAGTGGAAATCCTTCAAGTGTGAAGGCGGGGACGTAGAGCGTGGCTCGAACCTCGGAAACATATACTTGTGTTTGCGTTTGCTCGAATTTTCTCTAAACTCAAATTCCTTTATTTCTTACAATACTTATTGTGTTTATTATTGCTAGTCCTTTAATTTGAGCAATTTGTTAGTAGATTTTTAAATTTCGCATTATTGCCATATTTCATATAGCCATCACCTATTCCCCCCCCCTCTAGGTGATTTCAATTGGTATCAGAGCCTAACCCTAGTATTTGGTTTAACCACCTTAGGGAGATCCTTACATTTGGCTATATCTTTTTGTGCATTATATTTGTTTGTGCATTATACTTTTGTATTCATGGCATCCATTGACTTTTCTAGCATCAAGTCCCCACCCAAGTTTGATGGCTTGAACTTCCCTATTTGGAAGGTCAAGATGAACCTCTTTCTTAAGTCCCTAGGAGTTAGGGTTGCTAGGGCTATCACCAAAGAATTTGTAGAACCTCTCACCGATGAGAGAACATGGTCCGAGGACACCACCAAGGACTATGAGGCCAATGCTAAAGCCCAATATGCATTAACTCAAGCTTTAAATGAAGATGACCTTTCACGCATCATTAATTGCAAATCGGCATTTGAAGTTTGGAATGTTCTTATTGTTACTCATGAGGGAACTTCTCAAGTCAAGAGATCAAAAATTGACTTGTTACGTTCTCAATATGAGAATTTTTATATGCTTGAGAGTGAGAGCATTGATGACATGCTCACCCGTTTCACCAAAATAACTAATGCCTTATCTTCTTTAGGTGACGCGATTGACAATGACCAAAAGATTCGGAAGGTCATTAGAGCTCTTCCCAAAGCTTGGGAAGTCAAGACAACGACCCTCAAAGAGCTCAACGATCGGGAGGAGATGGACTTCTCCGGCTTCATTGGAAATCTCAAAACACATGAGATGGAAATGAAGGTTCGAGAAGAAAGGGAGGCGCCAAAGAAGAAAGCCATCGCCTTCAAAGCCATTCCAACCATCCATGACGAGGAGGACTCATCGAAAGATTGCGATGAGGATTTTGCCATGCTCATCCGGAAGGTGGGCAAGATGTTCTATAAGAAGGGACGACAAAGCAACTTCCGGAGAGGGAAACCTCAAGGAAGATACGAAAGGAAAAGAGAAGAACCCGGTCCTTGCTTCCATTGCAAGAAGATCGGACATCTCATCGCCGATTGCCCCGCTCTCCAAGCCACAACCTCCAAGAATGGGCCAAAGAAGAAGAAAGCTATGGTGGCCACGTGGGATCACACGGAGTCAGAATCCGAAGAGGAAAACGACGCCGCACACATGTGCTTCATTGCACATGGAGACGATGCTTCGAAGGTAACTATTGACAACTCTTTAGATGAGGATGAGTTGACTATGGATGAGTTAGCTCAATTTTTCGAAGAATTACAACATAGGTATGAGATTTCTCAATCTCATAATAAGAAATTAAAAAGGGAAAATGAGTCTTTAAAAGATAAAATTAATATTATTGAAAAAGAGAAAAATGATTTATCTTGTGCTTTTAAGAAAATAAAAATTGATTTTGAAAATTATAAAATAGCTTGTAAAGGAAAAACTTCTATTCCTTCATGTAATAAAAATGATTTTGTGGAAATACAAAAACGAGTTGATAATTTAGATTCAACCCTTAAAAAGTGTGCCTTTGATCTAAATAAATTTGCATCTAGATTTCCTAAGGGAGTAACCCAAGGGAAACACACTCACAATGCACATGCACGGAAACATGCATACACACATAAGCATGCACACATGTATGGTAGTGGTAGAATTTATGTTTGCACGCATTGTGGCCGCAAAGGCCATTTTGAAAAATTTTGTTTTGCTAAACATAATGTGAACAATAAATATGTTTGGGTTCGTCCCGGTACTAATCCAAAAGGACCCAAAAAGATATGGGTACCAAGAGACCCACCAAATTTAAATGATACAGGTGGATCTTCATCCTCCAAGACTTAGGGGGAGTCGGTGCCCGGGTGGTGGATGCAACAAGGCTCAAAGAACACATCGCGTTTGCATCGCTATCATGGAGGCACCTATTTTGGAGATTGTCCTTGCTTGGTAACCTCTCCATTTAAAAGTTTTTAATTTTTGTGATATATATACACATGTGTAGGAGTGTTAGTTTACTTTTATGCTACATTGATATATGCTTGTGTAAACTAACATCTCTATCATGTTTGTGTATATGCCATGTTTGTATATCTTGTCTTTTATACCATGTTTATTGTATGTTCACATGCCTAGCCTAAACTATGTTTATATATACACATTGTATTTTCAAAACTAGAAATAAATTTTGTAAAAATTTTTCATATTCAAGCAAATACATTAGAGATGGCAATTGCGCACCTCAACTCATTCAAGAGGAATCAAGAGGATGAAGTTCAGAACCCTTCATCGGGTATTCGGCTTCAACATCTCTAAAACTTTATTTTTGTATGAAAATTAAATAAAATGTTTTGTGTGAACTTTTGGTTGATATGATAACTTAATGAAGATCTAGAACTTTTGGTTGTATTATCAAGAAAGAGCTCTCAGTCAAGAGTTTTGAGAGAGAAGCTCTCACAGGGCCGATCTTCCCTCCATGGTGGATTTTGCCTTGGCTCTTCATCTGACTGCTTTCTACACTTTCATTCTTGGGTTGCATCCTCTCACTGCTCTGGATCATCGGTTCCCCATCCCCTGTTGAGGGCTGGTGGGAGAACCGACTGGTGTTTTCTCCTTGGTTTTCTTTGGCATGGCTACCAAAAGGCCATCTACTAGATCTTCGCATGGGGCTCCTAGGGACAGTGATGGAGGCCTGAGCAAGATGGGATCCAAGGGTTGGGTCCGGTCCCAAGCAAGAAGAAGCTGGCGGTGGTGGCGCAAGATGCGGAGGAGGTTATAGCTCAGATGGATTCCTCTGACATAAATGAGGTTGGTGTCTATGAATCTTCTCCCTCTGATTCTGATTGTGACATTCGAGAGGTGGTGAAGTCGGGTGTGAGAGGAGGACTGACTGCCGACCCGGGATTGGATGGTGGGGGACTGTTGGCAGATAAGGTGTATGTGGAATTGCCCCAGTCACACCGGGTTGATGAAGGTGATACAGATGGGAATCAGGGTGGGGTTGCTGCTGCTGGGGGGGTTGAGATGGATGCGGGTGGTACTCTTAAAGCCCCATGGGTTAACCTATTCAAGGATAATCGCAATGTGGGTATAGGGATCAAGCTGGATGAGGTTGATGTGGAGGGTGACCTGGTGATGCTTGAAGAGGATGATGTGGATGTGGTTGAGGAGTCCTGGGGCTATTGCTTGGTAGGGCACTTTGCTGGCAGGTTTCCTGGCTTGGCGGCGGTCCGAAGTATTAGGGAGGGATGGAAGGTGAACTGCACTTATAGCCTTCATAGATCGGGGTGGATTATTTTCAAATTCCAAGCGGAGGAGGATAGACTTAATGTTTTGAATGGTGGACCATACTTCGCCTACGGTAGAAGCCTATTGCTCAAAATTATGCCAAGATGCTTTAGGTTTGGGGGTGAGGATTTTGCTATTGTGCCGGTATGGGTGCAATTGCCGGGCCTACCCCTTGATTGCTGGGATGAACGGGCTCTCAGCAAGATTGTGTCCAGAGTAGGGAAACCCATATCTACGGATAAAATGACCCGGACTAAGGAGAGACTCTCCTTTGCGAGAGTTTTGGTGGAGGTGGACGCGTCGAAGGAGCTTGTTACGGGGGTGGATTTGAGGCTACCGACGGGAGAGGTTTACAATCAGTTGGTGGTGTTTGAGTTTTATCCTAAATACTGCAAGAAGTGTAAGATTTTTGGTCATGTGGAGGGGGATTGCAAAAAGGAGTCAGAGGGGAGAAAATTTTTAGCTTATGTTCCCAATAGGAAGATACAATCTGTTGGGGTCAAGGGGGGTGCTAGCTCAAAAAATGGGGAGGATCAGCCTGCAGGGGCTGTTTCTGCTCCTCCGGATGTTGCCCAGGTGCAGGGTTCTGCTACTGATTTGGTGGTGCCTCACTCTGCCCCTGCCCGCCTTGCTGAGGATATGTCTGCCAGAACTATACGGGGACATCCCAGGGTACCAAGGGGAAATACAGGAAGAATTCTGAACAGCAGGTTGCTGCTGCAGTCCAGCGTAAGTCGGTGGAGGAGATGCCTTCTCGGCAGCCTGGGGAGGTGGGTCTGTCTGCCCAGGCTGCCTCCCCGCGCACTTCTGCGGGCAAGGACAAGGAGGTGGGGGTGGGACACAGGCGTGCAGCTGGATCTGGAGGAGGTATATCTCTGAAATCTAGCCAGAACGCTCCCGTGGTACAAGGCATAAAGGCTGTAGCTGCAGAGAGTGTTTCTCGGAGTTGGGCGGAGGACTGTGAGGTGGAGGACGAGGCCAACAGGACTCTTGATCGCCCTGCCAGCAGTACCTATGGTTCTAAGGTGAAAGCGAAGGGTAAGGCCCTTCAACCTACCAAATGAAGTTAGCATTCTGGAATATCAGGGGGTTTCACCTACCCCTGAAGCAAAAGGGGGTTGAGGCCCTAGTTAAAAAGAGGGATATTGGCATGGTGGCGGTACTGGAGACAAAGCTATCTAAGAATGGGTTGGATGCTTTTATGTGTAGGAGGTTTAGGGGTTGGATGCAGGTTAACAATTTTGAGACTCATGTTGGTGGCAGAATCTTGATCCTCTATGATCCGATGAGGATACGGCTGGACACTTTGGCGATACACCCACAGGTTATCCACTGTAGGGTGACTTGTAGGATTTCTTCCGTATCGTTCCTCCTCAGTTTTGTGTATGGCTTTCATACAGTTCGGTCGAGGAGGGGCCTATGGGAGAATCTGAAGGATTGGGGGGTTTCCTTTGCTGAGCCCTGGCTTCTCATGGGAGATTTCAACAGCATCTTGAGGCAGGAGGAGGGGGGGTGCTTCGGTGACACACTACCACACTGGAGATTTTGCAGATTGCTGTGATAACCTGGGGCTTTCTGATCTTCAGTACACGGGCTGTCACATGACATGGACTAATGGGACTGTAAGGTCTAAGTTGGATAGGATGATGGGTAATGTTTCGTGGATCCAGAGGGCTTTGTTCAGTCATGTTGATTTCTTGCCTGCGGGATGCCTCTCCGACCATTCGCCGTGTGTGGTCTCTCTTCTTGATCGGCCAGGGACGGTGAACAAGCCAATTAGGTTCTGGAATTTTTTGGTGAGACATGAAGACTTCAAGGACACTGTTCGTAATATCTGGTATCAGGAGGTGATGGGGTCTCTGCAGTTTGGATTCTGTAGGAAGCTGAAACTTCTCAAGCATCCAATGAAACTTTTAAATGAGAAGAACTTTGGACACATTGCATTGAGAGCTAATAGGGCGCGATTGTTGCTTAATCAGGCTCAGATTCAACTCCAGTCTAGTTTTGATGATCCTGATCTGCGTCTAAGGGTTACGGAGCTCCGCAGGAACGCGTTGGCGTTATCTAAGGCGGAACTGGATTATTTTTACCAGCTTGCCAAATGCAACTATGTGGCTAAGGCTGACAGATGTACCAAGTTCTTTCACTCCATTGTGAAGAGGAACAAGAGCAGGGGTTTATTGCGGCAATATCTAAGGGAGATGGTACTTTAACTGGTTCGTTGGAGGAGGTGGCACAGGAATTTGTCGGGTACTATGAAGGGACTCTTGGAACCCAGTCTCAGGTATTGCATGTTGATCGGGAGGTGCTTCTGAATGGGAGAGGGATTTCCATCCAACAAGCTGAGACACTTGTCAATGAAGTCACTTCGGAGGAGATTAAGGAGGCACTGTTTGGTATTGGGAATGACAAGGCCCCGGGCCCGGACGGATATGGTGCGCTCTTTTTCAAGAGTGCGTGGGACATTATTGGTGATGATCTCTGTGATGCTGTCAAGGAGTTCTTCTTATCGGGATCCCTCCTGAAGCAGATTAATCACACGTTGATTGTCCTTGTGCCTAAATCTGCCCATGCCCATTCTGTGGGAGATTTTTGCCCGGTAGCCTGTTGCAATGTAATCTATAAGGTTATTTCGAAGATCCTGGCTGCCAGGCTGGGAAAGGTACTTGGGGGGATTATTGATCCTTCGCAGTCTGCTTTTGTGGAGGGACGGAGCATGATTGACAATATTCACTTGGTACAAGATTTGTTGAGAAAGTATAATAGGAAGAGGGTCTCGCCTCGTTGCTTGATCAAAGTTGATCTCCGGAAAGCATATGACTCTGTCTCTTGGGACTTCCTGTCTGATATGTTGGAGGGGCTTATGTTTCCGGACCGGTTCATTCGATGGGTTATGGAATGTGTATCTTCTACTTCTTATTCTATTGGCTTGAATGGAGGTATCCATGGTTTTTTCAAAGGTAGGAAGGGACTGAGACAAGGTGATCCTCTATCTCCTTTACTATTTATCATATGCATTGAGTACCTTTCGAGGAGTCTTCGGCTGAACACTTCCAGTTTTGAATTCAATTTTCATCCGAGGTGTGGACATATTAGGTTATCGCACTTGGCTTTTGCTGATGACCTAATGCTTATGGCTAGGGGGGATCCTACCTCGGTTCGTATCATTATGGACAGTCTTTTTGATTTTGGGTCCAGGTCTGGCTTGTCTGCAAATTGTCTTAAGTCAAGTCTCTTCACGGCGGGAGTTTATTGGGAGGAGCTTAATTGTATACGGCAGTTGACTGGTATCCCGCATGGGGTGATGCCTTTCCGCTATCTTGGGGTCCCGTTGGCAGCTCAGAGGCTTCGGGTGGATCATTTTGCTCCATTCACGGATAAGATTACTATGTACATCAACTCTTGGACGGCTTCATGTCTTTCTTTTGCTGGTAGGGCGGAGCTTATTAGTTCGGTTTTACAGGGGGTGGATTGCTTCTGGCTATCTATCTTTCCGATCCCCTGTGCAATCATTGATCGGGTGACTAGGCTATGTCGGAATTTCTTATGGCATAAGCGTCATCATCCGGTCTCTTGGAAGAGCATGTGCCTGCCGAAAGCTGAAGGAGGGCTGGGATTCAGAGATCTGAAAACATGGAATGACTCACTACTTGCCAAATGTTTTTGGAACATTCATAAGAAGAAGGACTCTTTGTGGGTGCGATGGGTACATCATATATATCTTAATGGGGATGTCTCACCATGGGTGTGGAACTGTGTTAGAGATGACTCGCCTTTGCTCAAGCGCCTTATTGCGATTCGAGATAGAATTTGTCAGATTGAGGGTTCAATTGAGGCAGCGAAAAGGAGACTTTCTGCTTGGGAGGATGGGGAGAAGCTATGTGTCTCGCGAGGGTATGACTACTTTCGAGATAAAGGACCAAAGCTCCTTTGGCCGAGAAAGGTATGGAACTCTTTTGTCGCGCCGAAGCATTCATTCACCTTGTGGCTTGCAGCGAGAAAGAGATTGCCTACAAAGGATAGATTGTTGTTCCTGCAGATGGAGGAATCCTGTGTCCTTTGTGGGGCTTGTAAGGAATCTGTGGCACATCTGTTCTTTTCTTGTGCCTTCTCTTATCGTGTTTGGGCACGTATTAGGGAGTGGTTAGGCATATCTCGGGTGATGTTGACTGTTGATAGTGCTTTGAAATGGATTAGGAAGGAGTCCAGAGGGACGGGTCGTAATGCCAAAGCTAGATGCATGGCCCTGGCGTGTACGGTCTACCATATCTGGAATGCCCGCAATCGGAAGATATTTGAAGGACAAGTGCTGGAGGTGGAGGTGATAGTCTTTAAGATCAAACTACATGTGTATAGGACTTTATACTCCTTATTCCCACATTCTGATGTGGATTTTTGAAATCTGGTTTGGTCTCCCTGTTTTGACCTGTTTTTGGAGTTTGCTCATTGTATAGTTTAGGGAGCATACACTGATACACCTGCACATCCTGTTGGGTGGATTTTGCTGCACCTGTCAACCGAATGGTGGTCTGTTGGGGGCTGTTTATGACAGAACAGGGTTGCGCGACTTGAGAATGGTTGATGGTGGGTGGGGGAAAGGGCGTGGATGGGGGTAGGCTGCCTGTTCTGGCAGAACTGGGCAGCAGTTTGCTGCCCAGTTCTTTCCAGAACGGCAAAAGGGGGGCTGTTTCTGGTCTGCCAGAACTGCCCTGTTCTGGCAGTAGCTCTGCTGCCAGAACTCGGCTGTTCTGGCAGCGCTGTGCTCCCTTTGGGAGCGTAGTGCTGCCAGATTTTGGTTGAATTTACTGATATAGGATGGGTAATGTGGACATATCTTCTGTGACTGATTTTATGTATTTGTGGGTCAGTCATATGGGCAAGTGTTTGTAAATACTTTTTGATTATATAAAATTTACATTCTCCCAAAAAAAAAAAAACATTGTTGTATTCTTGCATGTTATATATATCCTACTTATTTGTTAAAACTTTTTTTTAAAATTTTTTTTTGGCTTGACAGATTTTTGGGCAAAGCCGGCCGACCGCTCTTGAGTTACGGTCGACCGACTTCGCCTGAAAGATTGATTTTCTTTCTTTCCTTTTTGCCGGCCGACCGGTACGGTCGACCGCGATATCTGTCAGTGGTCTCGGGTTTTCTGGGTCGACCGTCCGGGTCGACCGCTCTGTGTTACAGAGCTCTCGGGTTTTGTGGGTCGACCGGCCCGGTCGACCGTGTATCGATTTCAGCCCTAAATCTGCTATTTATTTCACAGTCTCTCTCATTTCTCTCACAACTCAACCGATGATCCCCTTTCTCCTTTTTCTCCCAAAAATTCTCAACTCTCAAAATCTCTCAAATTTCTTCAAAAACCAAGTTGGATTCACTCATTGTGGGTTAGATCTTCACTCTCAGGGCTTTCTCACCAACAGATTTCAGGGATTTCAAGATCTAGGGTTTGGGTTTCTCTCATTCAGGTAAAAATCTCTTCTTTTGTTTAGATCCTGCTCTCTAGCCTTTAGAATCTCAATTCCTTGTCAAAGATTTTTAAGTTTCTTGTTGTTTAGATCAAGCCATATCCTTTCACCCTAAAAATCATCTAAAAATCACTCATTTCTCCAAAATGTCAAAGAGATCTAGGTCTGAAAAGGAAAAAAGTGTAGTTCCCTCATCTTCCACCACTCCTAAGCCTAAACGACCTTTGTTAATGAGCTAGCTGAAAATCGATTCATCATACTTTCTAAGAAAGCTGTCATTTCAGGGAGATGTGTCATTTTAAAAGACTTTGAACATCTCCACATCCCTCGCATCCTGAAAAGAAATTCTTTGGACAAATTCATGGCCATTAGGGAACCTGTGTACCCCTCCTTAGTGCATTACTTCTATGCCAATTTTGCTTTTGAGGAAAATCAAGTGAGATCTCGTGTTCTTGGGAAGGATATTAACATTCCCCTATCCTAATTTGTTGATATTCTGCATCTCTCCTCTGGAGGAGTTGATGTTTACACCTTTGATCTCTAAGATTTTGAATATCCGGACGGTGAGTCTGCGCTCACCGCTTCCACCTTGATTCACGGGAATGACAATCCCGGTTTGGTTAGAAATGAGGAAGTGAACAAGTTCACGTTCACCGCCCAAGTCCTAGCCAAATTTGTTTTCTATAACATTTTACCTAAATCCGGTGAGTATAGCAATGCTAGGGGTCCTGTTCCTCTTATCATCTATTGCCTTCTGAAAGGCATTAAGATTAATTTCTCACATCTCATTGCCTCTCACATGGCCTCTGATCAGATCCGCATGTACGGTAGGCATTTGCCTTATGGCATGCTCATATCTTATCTTCTCAAACATTTAGGATTTGATCTTTCTTCGGAGACTCCCTCCGAACCCTCTGTGAACTTGGACTGCACCCTTTTGAAGAGGATGCAGGCTCAGATTCGTCGAGCCCCTCCTGAGCAGCCCCCTCCAGTTCCAGTACCAGGATCTTCATCTGCCCCAGGGTCTTCTTCGGCCCCAGGGATTTCCTCTGCTCCCGGTCCATCTTTATCTCCTGAGTTCCAGTCCTTTATTTCTTCTGAGATTCGCTCTCAGATCCAGGAGCATCAGTCTTGGATCGAGCAGCGAGATGTAGCCTTTCGTGCGGGTTTGGAGCAGCGAGATGCAGCCCTTCGCGCGGAGATGGACTCGCGCTTCCAGGGAATTCGCAATGACATGTCTTACTTTGCGAACGCCATGAGATTCGTGGACTCGCAATTTGGGACACTATTTGTGAAATTCGATATGCTTGGTCCAGATCCCACGACCATTGCTCGTCCTCTTCCATCCTCCGGCCCTCCATTTCCTGCCAGAGACCCTACTGCTGTTCCACCTCCACAGCCAGGCGTTGCTGGCATCGATCCAGAGGAGGCAGGTCATGAGGATGATGATGATGATGATGAGACGATGGCAGAGGGTGACGCTGAGGAGAGTTCGTCTGAGGAAGACGATGCTGAGGAGAGTTCTTCTGAGGATGATACTGCTGGTGGTGCTGAGTGACCTGCCCCTTTTGATGAGGTCAAAAAGGGGGAGAGTTATTTATGAGATTATTTATGAGAGACTTGTACTTTTTTTGTACTTGACATTTATATTTTGTGTTGTACTGGTATTATGTGTTTATTATGTGTTTATGTGTTTGGACATCCTTTTATGGTGGACAAGTATCCTTGTGTTGTTGTGGACATGAGTTCTTATATTTATGTTGTGTCTTTTATAAAAATGTGTTATCCTTTTATGACATGAGTACCTTTTGGCATGGACATGAGTATTGTGGATTATCACTTGCTATTTAACATTTGTGATATTTATCTATGCCTGAGTATGATTTTTTATATGCATGTGTTAAGGGGAGCTTCACTTGAAGTCTCTACCCAAAATATTTATGATAACTATATATGTTTTGTCATCATCAAAAAGGGGGAGATTGTTGGCTCAAAGGCCATTAGCCCAATATCCCGATGAATATTTTGATGATAACAAACCATATTTAGTTATGTATTTAACAATTTTGTTTAAAAGAATTTCAGGTTCAAAACAAGTTGATTTGACGGCTCCACTATCAAGACTCACAAGTTTGGACGCCGCTAAAGATTTGCATTCCTAAGCTAAGCACATTAGAAAGCTTCGGGAACAAGATTCTGAAGAAAAGACCAAGTCAAGATCAAGACAATGAAAAAGTCCAAGATTTGTATTTTTACTTTTTCTTTTAGACTTTTTATCAAAACCTAGATGTTAGAAGTAGAGTTATGGGATTGTCACTCACACACACACTTTAGTTTGATTCATGGCTTCAAAAACAATTTCTATTTCCAACTTAGTTTTAGAGTCAACATATTTTGGAAATTTGTTTTTAGAAACTTTAAGTTTTGGAAAAACCAACTTTTGGAAAAACAAGTTTTTATCAAGAGAATCTTTATCAAAATGTTTTAACATGTTAGAGTAGTGACCTATGATCTTACTCCTATTTTTATAAGGTCCAAAACCTCAACCCAAAAGACCAAAACCAAAAACTCAGGTTCTAGTTTCTGCAGGTCTGATTTTTCAGAACTGACAGGAGCCGCTCGACCGTCCGGGTCGACCGACGTGCACGCTGTGCGTGTATGCACGTCGGCCGACCGCTCGGGTTGACCGGGGCACTTACAGTGCTCGCTGTTTGTTTGGGTCGACCGGGGCGGTCGACCGTAGTCCCCCAACGGTCAAAAATATGACCGTTGGCGGTCGACCGTCCGGGTCGACCGGCAGCTGTTAGAAATTCTGACAGACTCCAACAGCTCTATTTTTCTGACTCTTTTTGTTGGGATCTCCACCCAACAAGTTTCTCCACCAGTTTTACCCTGTTTCTCAACCCCTATAAATAGGTGGTCACTTCAACTTTATTAGAGAACAATTTTTACAACATTTGACAAGTGATTTTTCAAGTCTTCATTTTAGAAAAAGATTTCCAAAAGCCAAAATTTTCATACACCCATTTGAAGCCTATACCTCTACTTCACTCTAGATATTTGCACTACACAATCCCAAAAGTCTACATCTACATATTGGTTATAGGATTGTGCTAAGTGAGCTATTTGTGATCAAGTGTGATCAACTTTCTTCTTGAGCGAAGTTGTAGAGGCATCGGCCTCAAGCGAGCGAGTGAGCTCCGGGTGGTGTTGCGTCATCACAAGAGATAGGACAAGTGTGTCCTTGTATTGGAGATCCAGTGGGATCAACAATAGTGGAAATCCTTCAAGTGTGAAGGCGGGGACGTAGAGCGTGGCTCGAACCTCGGAAACATATACTTGTGTTTGCGTTTGCTCGAATTTTCTCTAAACTCAAACTCCTTTATTTCTTGCAATACTTATTGTGTTTATTATTGCTAGTCCTTTAATTTGAGCAATTTGTTAGTAGATTTTTAAATTTCGCATTATTGCCATATTTCATATAGCCATCACCTATTCACCCCCCTCTAGGTGATTTCACCTAGTGTACCGGATTGGTCTTATCCGAATCAATATAACCCATACCCCCATTCTTATGACCATAATTTTCAGAATAATTTCAACTCTTCACAGAATCAATGGGGATTCACCTCCCCCGAGTCCAGTTTTCAACTAACTTGTCCTCTTTATCCACCTTGTCCACAATATTTCCAAGATTCATACTCAGTTCCACCAGTTCAAAATAAAAAATCATCAATCTTGGAAATGAGTATGCGTGAGTCTATGCAACAATCATAAAATCTGACGGACTTAAAATTTCACCACAAATTTCAAAATAAAACTTCATCTTTTCAAGTCCCATCGCAATAAAACGATGAACCAATCAATTATAAAAAGATGCTTGAAGCCATGACTCAGGCTCAAATCGCTCGTAATCATGACATAAATATGATGGTCCAAACTCTCCATTCTCACAGTTTGACCATTTCTGATGTCGCTAACTATTCTGTCAGAGCCGAAGAATTATATTGTTTTGGAAAACAAGATTCTATTTCAGCACAACCATTTGAACTTGCCCAAACTCCAAATTTTGAAAATGACATTGATAGTTTGGCAAGTTATCCCTTTCCTGAAATTGAACTTGAGAATGAATATGATCCTGAACCCCACTTGGTGATTCAATTCTACTTCCTGATTCAATAATGACTCCGGTGTCTTCACCTAATTTCAATCTTTTTCCCGAGTTAACATTGGATCCTGTGCCAATTCATCATGAAATTGAATCACCCATCTTTGATAATCATCATATTGAACTTGACCAATTTCATACTTTTGAAAGTCCCATTGACAAATTGGCAAGTTCTCATTTCTATGAAATTGAACTCAATGAGAAATGTAACCTAGATTCTCAAATTTGTGATCCGGTTCAAATTTCTGAATCAATATTGACTCCTGTTTTGTTACCCAACTTGAATAATATTTTAGAGTCAGTTTTGATTCCCACACCTATCATTCTTGAACTTGAATCACCAATGTTAAGTCACATTCCATTGTGGGAAAATGAATATGGACTTAAGTTTCAACTTCTTGATTTAGACCCACTTCCTGAACCAATCTCAACTCCTGAACCTTTACTTAACTTAAGTCACTTTCCTGAGTCGGTATTAGTTCACGTACTTTCTAAGTCCAAGTCAATCATTCTATCTTTTCACACTCCATTTTGGAACAAAAGTATTGATAAAATTGACTCCGAAATTATTTGTGAAATTTAGAAATTAGATGGGGTAAATTTTTTAATAAAAACCGTTCATATATACATCATTTTAGTGGGTTATATTAGAGAGGTTTCTGGTGGGTTCCTCCGAACTCCAAATTCGATTGGGCCGCATTTCGTGGACCAATCAGACCACCACCGGAACCACTGCCTTAAGGTAATATTTTTCTTCCCTTTCTTCTTTTCATGCATCTATACATTAATTCATACATTGAGGACAATGCATGAGATAGGTGTAGGGGAGGGTTCTAACATAACTTAAGTTTTCCTTTTTAAAAAAAAAAATATTATTAACATTTTCTTTACTTTTAAAAAAAACTTTTTGAAAATAGAAACAATATTTTGACATGTTTTTGTAAAAAATTAGGTCAATTTTAAGGAATAGGATAATCATAATTAAGATTTCTTATACTTGGTCAAAATAAGTTTATTTGTTTGATTTTTAGAGTTAGGAAGATAATTTGTCAAAGTAATTTAGTCTGGACCTTTACCTTGATGAAATATGCGCACTTTATACACTTACACACTTAGGGTTAAAAAAAATAAAGATTCTTATGCCTTATTAATATATATATAAATATATCTATGAAAAATAAACAAATCTAATTATTGATTAGCTAGGTGCTTTGGCCTAAGCAAGCCTTGATATTTATGCAAAAAATGATTAGATAAGTTTTAAAAAAAAGAAATATATATATATATATATATATATATATATATATATATATATATATATATATCTATAAAAATCCTCTGATTAAGCTGGGTATTTTTGCCTCATAAAGCATAAGTATTCACGCCTAAAACATATAATAAAATCCTTAGTTTTGTGGCATTGTTTGCTCGAGTCCTTAAGTCCTTGAGATGTTTTCTCACCCGGTGCCCTAAGACCGTTTGGTTTGGGAGTCACCGATTAAAGGCTCATTACATGGGCAGATTAGAAAGCCTAATAGAACTAAGGAATAATACCACAAAAAATAATAAATAAATAAATAAATAAGGCATAAGAGTTAGAGTTAAAGAACCCTTAATCAAAATTTTCACGGTCACGAAGGTGCATATGAGTTAGGGTAAAGTAATAGACTAGATGAGAAGTATAATTTGACTCCTTATTTTGATTGATAACAAATTTTTGAATAGAGACTAAGTTTAGGAATGAAAAATTCGATTTTCCTATAATTTATAGATTACTTAAATCTTACAATAATATTTCAAATATTTTTCTTTTAAAATGTGTTTTCAAAATATTAACATTTTTTTCTTTCTTTATGGATTTTGTGGGTGCAATCTACTAAAAACCCTTACGAGATAAAACTCGTCCTCTAGGGGTAACCTAGAGGTTTAACAGCTTGTTGCACAAGCTCAGTACAATCGCGTGACCTGCGAAAGTGGTCTAATAATTTTTAATTTAGTTTTGTTGTTTTGCTCGAGGACGAGCAAAAGATAGGTTGGGGGTGTGATTGTATACATTTATTATATTATTATTTATTACATATCCACATTTATCATGTAATAAATCTGCTAAATTCCTTATCTTAAATGTCTATTTTGCAGAAGATAATCATGGGGAGAAAGATGATAAAATCAAATAAATATCAGTTAAATTCATATTTAACTAGACCTATTTGGTTAGAGGAGGATGGTCCAAAATTCAGTTGGTTAAATTCAGTTTTTGGTGAATCAAGTGGTTAAAGTTAAAGATCAACCGAGGATAACGTCAAATATAGAGTCCAAATCCAAAGGGATAAATGGATAGAGAAAAGATCAGCGGATGAGATGAAGCAATTTTGACTCAGATTCTGACTGGATATATTTTAGTATTTGAATCATAACTTTCGCTATCAAGACTCAAATCTAATGATTCAAGGTGATCTAGAAAGAGAACTTAAGGGGCTACAACGCTTAAGTTGATCATTATTTCTAATTCTGTCATTTGATAAGTTATATTTAGCGATCAATACGCTAATAAGCTGCAGATCAGAACTTGATATCCACATCAAATCAAGTTTGGAGATAAAGGGAGGTTTTCAAATTCAGAAATAGTCAACTTCCCTTATCTTCATACTCCTCTACCCTCTGCATTTCTCCTATAAATACCTGCAATCTTAAAGTCAAAAGGGCACGACCAAGCAGAGAGTAGAATTTAGACTAATTTGTAGTTAGGTTTTTTATTTTCTTTCATGTAATTTTTATTTTCTTTATGTAACTGAGAGGAGAGGATACTTTCATGGAGGAATGAGAGCAAACTTGTACTGAAGGTGACACCGGTGTAAGTGATCATTTCTTCCATTGTTATTTGAATTGAATTGAAGTTTCTTTTTCTTCTTTACTCTTATTTTCGTTTACTTCCCTCTTCTGTGTTTGTGGATCCAAATGAAACCGATAGCCTTGAAGTTGTCTTTCCCTTGCAAGTGCCGTTGATGGTTTATGGTGATGGATATCCATTTCTATGGTAGTGTAAGTTGCCCCTTCAATTCATAGTGTAATACGGGAATGGCCAAGATCCGATTTGTCATACTTCGCTCGCCTTCAAGTAAAGGTATATCGTCGATACGGGTCAAAGGTAAGCAGGCGCCGAAGAGGTAAGTAAGTTTTTTAGGTTTTAGTTATCTTTCTTTTAGTTCTTTAATTTAGATCACCAACACAATCTACCAATTTTTTATCACTCTTTTTCAATTTCTTTATACATTTCTATTTCTATTTTCTCCACCTTCTCAATCTACAACTTTCTTTTTAACTTAACTTTAATTTATTTTTCCTTTTCTTTTTAAGAACTAAAAGAAGATATTTAACCATTCTTTGTAACCTAAAAGAGAGCTTGCTAAAAAAACTTTCATCGCTAGTCCCTCCTTGTGAATCACGACCCGCATAGCCACTTGCTATCGCACTATCGCGGTAGTATTGAGCACCTTACACTCTTTATTTTTAAGTTATAAAATTCTGTATTTCTGTGTGCAGGTAAAATCTTGTGTGCAGTTTCCAACTCAATCACTTGTCTACATATAGGCTTCAAACAAGGAATTGCTGCATTTTATAAATTAATAAATTGGGACTGCTTGAAAGTGACCAGCTGCCTTGTTAGCAAACTAATTTTCTAAGTTTATCAAACTGTCTGACTTGCCATCTCTGTGTTGATTCGTGATGCCTGGTGGTAGAACCTAAAACCCAAAATGCTGCTTGGTAGTCGGGAAGATTCATATGCATTATTAATGCCGAAATATTAAAACATATGAAATTATTAATGAGAGAGTATATTTTTCTCAGCAAATGTTCACCTACTAATTTGTTTATATTTGTGTAGGTTGGGCCAGGCGAGGTGGATTACGAGCTTGAAGATGAGGTTGCCTCCGAGTGTGCCAAGTACGGCATTGTCACCTGTGTCCTGAGCTTTGACACGCGGAACCCAACTTTCCCAGCAGAGGAAGCTGTCAGGATCTTTGTGCGGTTTGAGAGATCTGAATGGACAACAAAAGCTCTCATTGATCTTGATGGGAGGTTCTGGTTGAACATGTTATGGTTTTTATTCTATTTTCTGAGAATTTCTAATCTAAAAAAATTATTATTTTTAGACAAAATTCTGCAAATGAATCTATTATTATAATATTATAATGCAAATAAAATAAAAGAGTAAAAAAGCTGGCATGTGAGAGTAGTTAAGTCATTGCCCTAGAAGACTGAGGCTCGTCCTATCGCTCGGGCAATGATTGGCCCCCGTCGACTAGCGGTAAATGTCTCTAGAAAATACCAGCACTCGGGCTTGAGCATAAGCCTGAGTTTCTTCTTAGACACATAATTGTTGCCCACGAAAGCGATATAATTTCACAGAAAATTAAGAAAGAAGAAGTTTCTCAGTTGCATTGTAAGTGTCAGAGGAGAAATTAAGAACGAAGAAGAGAAGAGAAGAGATCTTGTACTTGTGTGTTTTCTTAATGGGGAAGGCTGTATTTGTTGCCTTTCAGAATGTTCTCGTTGTAACCTCTGTAGTAGTGCATTGCGAGTAGTGCATTGCGAGATACACGAACATACGGGTTATTGCTTGTGGATCTCCTGATCATGAAATTAGTCAAAATGTAAAAGCGAAAAGAGGAAAATAATTGGCTCGGGCTCGTGCGCGATCACGTGTGGTTAACCCATCAAAAAACCCATACACAAATCAAGTAGAGTGAGAAAAAAATGATACAAAACCATTCTTCTTCCCATCTCCTATCCCATATGGGACTAAACAATAGGCTAAATGAACAATAGTAGGAAAAATCAATCTTTCTAATGGAGTTGTGTTCTCAAGCTTAACAATCCCTTCAAAAGCTTGAATTTCAGGAATGACAAAATAAATAAAAACATAAAATATAAATAAAAGTTGGGCAACCTCATATTGTGAATTTGGAATAGGTAGCTTGCAGCTTTGAACCTATCCTTAGTGAATTTATCGCAACATGAGAGACATAATAGACTGAGCCTTAAATTAAGTCTATTTATCAGATATTGACAAAAGACACACATAGTAAGTTCTCATCTATTGTGTGAGAAAATTAAGCGTTAATAGCCATACTCACAATAACAGATTCATGAAAGTTTATAGGGGTCATCCTTGTCATCCCAACCGCATTCGTCACAGTTCCTCTCATATAGGCAAGTTCTCCAATGGCACTACAACTGAATATTATACCCTCTACAATTCATACGTTGGACTTATTAAGAGTTATCTCATCCTCACCAGTTGTATCATAAGAGTATCATCATCATAGAGAAGGGTTACTACCTACACAATAGGATATAAACATATCCGGATTGTCGTTCCACATGAGTATCACTAGTCTAGCTTGTTTCTACCATATTGAATCTCTTTCATAGGAGCAGCCCGCCAATCAAGAAGGTTGGGTTTCTACTGTCAGTGATCTCATCTATAGGCTTAACCTCATCTCTCTCGAAGTATCTAAGACCATACTCTTAGAAAGACCTTTTGTCAGTGGGTCAACAACATTCTTTTCTGACTTTATAAAGTTTAGGATTACAGTTTTTCCCATTAGGCATAAAACATAATTAAGTCTGATCCAAATATTTTGTTTAATTTTTATTAACATTAACTTTCTTCAATAACTCAATGATGGATCTAGAATCAGTATATATGGAGATAAGAGGTATTTGTCTAGGCATGATAGTAAATTCAGAGATTAAATCGTTTAACCATTCAGCTTCTGAGCAAGTAGTATCTAGAGCAATAAGTTTGACCTCCATGGTGCTCTTGGCAATCACTGTTTGCTTGCAGAATTTTC
Organism: Agave tequilana; assembly: GCA_038442645.1. Lineage (NCBI taxonomy): Eukaryota > Viridiplantae > Streptophyta > Magnoliopsida > Asparagales > Asparagaceae > Agave > Agave tequilana. The sequence goes on from JAVJIF010011442.1 coordinate 73,066, forward strand.
AGGATACAGTTGTGCCACCAAACATGAATATAAATCTTGTAGTAGACTTTACACTGTTGGAATTAGTGACCTAGTTGGTGTAACTATATCCTTTTATAGCATCAGAATATCCAGTGTAAGTTAAACAATAATCAATAGTACATCTCAAATATCTAAATACTCTCTCTAAAGTAGTCAAGTGTTCTCTATTAGGGTTATTAGTTTATCTACTTAGCCTACTAATGACAAGCTATATCAGGTCTTGTCCTGTTTGACACATATAAAAGTAAGCCTATGAGTTGAGAATATTTCAGTTGAGACATTGGTTCACCCGTATTCTCCTTTAATGCAAATGAAGAGTCATAGGGTATAGAAACATGTTTACATTTGAAGAAATCAAATTTATATAACATTTTCTCAAATTTATGTGGGATAGACTTAAGGAAATTTCTTTAGGGTCCATAGATATCTTCATTCCCAAAATCATATCTGTAGGTCCCAAATTTTTCATGTTAAAGTTTTGGTACAGATAATCCTTAACCTTTAGAATCGCCTCAAGTGAGTTCCAAAGCTAAGTATGTCGTCTATATAAAGACAAAGAATGATGTTAGGCATTATCTATTACTTTCGAATAGATGCACTTAACATGTTCATTGATAGTGAATCCGTAATGTGCAATGACTTTGTTGAATTTCTAATTCCATTGTTATAATGTTTTTTTAGCCCATATAAAGATTTCATCAATTTGTAGACTTTTTCCGTATCCTTTGGCTATGAACTCTTCTTGTTTGTTCACGCAAATCTCTTCCTCGAGGTCGCCATTCAGGAAAGTTGTCTTGATATGTATTTGACGTCCTGTCATTTTATGGACAAAAGTTAATGCCAAAAGAACTCTAGTAGTAAAGATATTGGAGACATGCGAGTAGGTGTAGACAAAGTCAATATTAGAGTTCTTTAACAGCATTAAGAAAATCCTTGGAAACTAATCTAACTTTGTATTTATCAACGGTACCATAAGGTCTGAGTTTCTTCTTGAAGATCCATTTGCATCCTACATGTTTACATCCTGGAGGTAGATCAGTGAGAATTCATGTATTGTTCTCTATTATAAATTTGATCTCATTGTCAGAGACTTCTTTCCAGAAAGAAGATTCAGAGGAGTTCATTACTTTTTTAAAGGCAGTGTCACCTTCAATAAGATAGGTAAAGAAATCTTCTTTAAAGTTTTTGAGAGTCTTAGTTCTTTTTCTCCTACTTGGTTCTATATTAGTGGTGGAGCAGAACTAGATGAAGAAATATCAGAGGTAGAAAGATTGCAAGAAGGATCACTAGGGAGTCTAGATTTGAGAAGAAAATATTTCAAAGTATACAACATATCTAGATTAGATGATTGTGCTGTTGGATATTTCACGGATCTCAGAGTTAACCGCTAAGAAATAGTTAACAATGCTATCTAATACATATCTAGTGAATGCAATATCAATAGTTTTGAAGCCAATTTTCATTTTCTTAGGTTCAGATATTGAAACCTTAGCCAAACATCCCCAGACTTTGAAGAACTAGATGTTAAGGAGTTTTTTCCTTCCAATGTTCATAGGGAGTAATGTCAGTCTTTGTGAGAAACCCTGTTTAGGATAAAATAAGTAAATAGAAGAGAGTTTCATCCCAAAGGTTTTTGGGTGTAGCAGAGTAATATACAGTTTACCATGTCATGATTGTTCTATTTTTTTAGCAATACCATTAGACTTTGGTGTAGGGAGCAGTTACCTCATGAATAATGTCGTACTCTTGACATATTCAGTCATTTCATTTGAGGTATATTTCCCATGATCGGATCTTAGGATCTTGATTTCTTTTAAGTTGGTTTTCAGCTTCGACTTTATACACCTTGAACCAATTGAGACTTCATCTTTGAATTTTAGAAGATATGTATAACAATATCTTGAATTATCGTCTATGAAGGTCACAAGGTATCTTCTATCACCTCGGGTGAAAACTCTATTTGAGCCATACACATCACTATGAATGAGTTCGAGGGGTTCAGATTTTCTTGTGATAGACGAAAAAAGTTTTCGAACATATTTTCTTAAACACATATTTCACAATTAGAAGTGGAGTCAAAAGAAGTCCTGGGAATAAGATTTAGATTGATCATTTTCTTGATTGGCTTAAGTTTATGTGTCATAATCTTCTATGCCAAACATTACAAGACTCAATATTGAAGCAATTGGAACATGAATTTTATTATCAGAAAAGAATTATTACTTTTAATCTGAAAAAACTATCACTGACAATGCCTTTTCCAATGAGTATATTTTTTTTAGATATTACAAACATTAGATTCCTTAACAATCTTGTATCTAGTTCTAAAAAGATTGGATTAGCTAATCTAATTCCTTTGGAGAGTAGGTATCTGCAAGACGTCTTGAAGAGTTAAAACTTTTTCAGAAGTCATCTTACTTCTTTGTGTTCACTTTTCATCACTTCGCTGGTAGAGTTATTTGTTAGAGTCATGCTCCCTCAACATTGTTCCTGATAGGATTTAAACCAGATGCAATTAGTGCATACATGAATGTTTGCTCCCGAGTCTAACTACTAATCTGAGGAGAAAGTAATAGAATTGACAAGGGGTATAAGTTCTAACCTAAAGGTGTTAGGATTTTGTTCCACCATATTGACCTTGTATTTGAAGTTACCTCCATTTCTATTTGCAGCAGGTCTGAACAATTTCTTCTTCTGATGGAAGCACTGAGGAGTCAGGTGGTTGGTTTTTCTGCCAATATAGCAGAACTTTCCATCAGACTTATGGCTAAAGGGTTTAGGTTTAAAGGAGAGAGTGTTGGCCCAGAGGCCTTCCACTCTAGTTTTGATGATGATTAACTCATGTAGTTATGTTTACTAATAATCTTATGACGTTTAGTTTCAGATACTTAACCAAGATATTAGTAGATGATTAGCTTCAACAAAGGTGTTTTGGAGCTTTCATATGGTGATTCAAGAGCCCGAGCGTCAAAGTTCATACCCTAGCACTCGTTGGAGTCAAGCTCGGTGGATCACGTTTGGATCGAGTCGACTTGGAGACGGAGTTCTACAAGAAGACTTCAGTACATAGTTTAGTTTATGTTTTAGATCTATTGTTAAAGACTAGATAGTGTGATATGCTCAAGTTCACAACACACACACTTGTTTCTAGTTTCATGTTTATTGGTTTTCAGTTTTGGTTTAACCGATCTTGATTTTCATGAATAGATAGAACCAAAACAAGTTTACATGGTTTAATGTATAATAGATTTGTTCTATATACATGTATGCTGAAAAACACCTAGAGGGGGGGTGAATAGGTGTAAATGCTAATCTAAAGATCTTTTTAAAACAAGTATGAATAAAGGATGCAACGATCACTCAAAACAAGACTAGAAGCCGAATACCCGGTGAAGGGCTCTGAACTCCTTCCTCGTGATTCCTCTAGATAAGAGTTAGAGGTGCGTATTGCAATCTTGTTGTATGAGTAATGATCGACAATGTAGCAAGAAATGAATTGGAAGCAATAATGAAGTGCACACTAGATATATCACAAGTTATAAATGAAAGGCAATAACACAAGCAAGAATTGAAGAGCAATAAAGAGCAATGAGAAAATCAATCTCAAACACAAAGTATTTGTTTCGAGGTTCGAGCCACCGCTCTACTCCCGCCTTCACTGCCGTGAAGGGTTTCCACTATCCACCGAGGAACTTTACAAGGTCTACCGAAGACCGGAGTACCGAACTCCACCAATACAATCCTCTACCGAAGAGGTATCTCAACAAGAAAGAACAAGTAGCCAAATGATCACCAAAAGGATCACAAACTTCTTACAAACTTCTCTTTACAACTTCCTTATAGAATGAGGAGGGAATTTTTGGCTCTAGAAGTGTAGTGAGAAAAACAAACTCAGTTGTAAATGAAAATTGCTTGCAAACACAACTGAAAAATAATAGCCAAGAAAGCACTAGAGAATTGAGAGCTTTTGAAACTTTTTCTTTCTTTTGAAAACTTGAAAACTAGGTATATTTCTTGTGTATTTGCAAGAGACCAATCCCCTCTATTTATAGGGAGAGGAGGGGATCAAAACATAATTAAATTAAGTTTATTTGGTCAAAAAAATAGTCCCCAAATTATCAGAAATATCTACCACACAAAAAGGCAACAAAATCAGAAATCACCAAAAGGGAAAGAGCCATTGGGGCAGCAGGGCCGGCTGTCGGTCGACCGGCCGGTCGACCGGCAGCCCAATTGGCATATAGCCGTTGGACTCGGTCGACCGGCCGCAAGGGGAAAACTACATTTTGAACTGGCGGTCGACCGACCTGGTCGACCGACAAAAAACAGAGAGCAAGCTGTTTCAGGTCGATCGACCGGTTGGTCGACCGACAGACGTGCACAAACGTGCACGTCCTGGACACAGGGCGCGGTCGACCGGCCTGGCCTGGAATAGGTCCGGTCGACCGACCCGGTCGACCGCCAGGCCTGAAAACAGATTTGAATAAGGAAATTTTCTGGACTTGGGAAAATTTTCAAAATAATTTTGTAGGGATATATGGCTAAGTATCATGCTGTAAAGATAGATATACATGATATAAACAAGATATAAAATTTGTAAAAATTTGAATCATGTATAGAAATCAAAGCATGAACTTAAATCAAATACCAAAACTAAAAACTGTATTTTTGAAAATGTGTGTGTGTTCTTGAGCCATTTACCACAACCTCAAACTTTAACAAACTAAGTCTTACATAGATTCTAGGTGACTACAAAGTCTTCAAGTGGGCTCCTCCATATGTGATCTTGAAAATCTTGTATCTTGAACCCGAAATGAACCGACTTGAGTCAAAACAACCTTTCTTTAGGGAAGAACAATCCATGAATCCTTAGAACCCTGAAACACACTTAAACAATAAATATGATTAGTACAAATAACTATATATGTTTGTAATCATCAAAACTCAATAAAACGGGTGATTGTAACCTTGGGCCAACAATCTCCCCTTTTTGATGATGACAAAATATATGAGTTATTTTAAAATATGGGAAAAGAGCTTGGAAGCTCCCCTCAAATTATGCTATGTATAAAAGAATGACTATGTATATAAATGAATGGCTACATACATAAGGCATAAAAAATATACAAAACACAATGCACAAAACAAAATTCAAAATGCATAAACTCCAAAGTAAAAAATAACTAACTTTTTCTCCCCCTTTTTTTCATACATCAAAAAGGGTAAACACTGTAAAAAAAATTTTCTTTCATAAATCCATAATACAAACATTCAACTCACCACAAATAAATGAAAATCGAGCATAGTCTAGTGGTTTTGTAAAAATATCGGCAAGTTAAAAATCGGTAGAAATATAATCAATATCAATATCACCTTTCTCATAATGATCTCTAGGAAAGTGATACCGAATGTCAATGTGCTTAGTTTTACTATGTTGATTTGCATTTTTGGTCATATGAATAGTACTTGTATTATCACAAAATATTTTAATATGGTCAAAATGCAAATTATAGTCAAGGAGAGTATGTTTCATCCAAAGAACTTGTACACAACAAGCTCCGGCTGCAACATACTCTGCCTCGGCGGTTAAAGGGCTACCGAATTTTGCTTTTTGGAAGACCAAGAAACAAGACAATTACTAAGAAATTGACATGTTCCACTTGTATTCTTCCTATCTACCCTACAACCCGCATAGTCGGTATCCGAAAAACTCGTCATTGAAAATTGGCCGATTTTCGGATACCACAAACCCATTTCAATTGTGCCCTTAAGGTATCTAATAATGCGTTTAACAGCAACTAAATGGGACTCTTTAGGACACGATTGAAAACGAGTACAAGTACAAACCGAAAACATAATATGCGGCCTACTAGCCTTTAAATACAACAAGCTACCAATCATGCTACGATAAAGCTTAATGTATACACTTTTACCTTGTTCATCCTTGTCAAGCTTTGTGGTAGTGGCCATGGGAGTGTTGCATGTTCTAGCTCCTTCAAGCCCAAATCTCTTGATAAGTTCCTTTATGTACTTGGCTTGATTGATGAAGATCCCATCCTTCTTTTGCTTGACTTGAAGACCAAGGAAATAGTTGAGCTCACTCATCATAGACATTTCGAATTCTTCCTTCATGCATGACTCAAAAGCTTGGCAAAGAGTTCATTAGTAGAACCAAATATGATATCATTCACATAAATTTGAACAATAAGAATATCATTTTCAACATATTTTGTAAACAAAGTAGTATCTATTTTTCCTTTCTTAAAACCATTTGAAATTAGAAATGAAGAAAGCCTTTCATACCAAACCCTAGGGGCTTGTTTTAAACCATAAAGAGCTTTGTCAAGTTTGAAAACAAAATCCGGATGTGTAGGATCAACAAACCCGGGGGTTGTTCAACGTACACCTCCTCTTCAATAAAACCATTTAAGAAAGCACTTTTAACATCCATTTGAAAAAGCTTAAAATCTTTATAAGAAGAAAATGCAAGTGTCATCCGTATGGCTTCAAGCCGTGCTACGGGTGCAAAGGTTTCTTCAAAATCGATACCTTCGATTTGAGTGTAACCTTGGGCAACTAACCTAGCTTTATTCCTAATGACATTACCCGATTCATCCAACTTGTTCTTAAAGATCCACTTAGTACCAATTGTTGGTCTATCGTGGGGCCTAGGAACAAGGTGCCAAACCTGGTTGCGCTCGAATTGATTGAGCTCCTCTTGCATGGCTAGCAACCAATATGAGTCGGCCTCAGCTTCGAGGATGTTCTTGGGTTCAAAGTGTGAAATAAAAGCATAGTGTCCACAAAAATCATGAAGTTTAGCACGAGTAGTTACCCCTTGAGATACTTCACCTAAAAAAAGATCATTGGGATGATGTGGATTGTATCTCCAATCCTTTGGAAGTTGTTGAGTAGGCTCCACTTCAACTTCTTGAATTTCATTTCCTTGAGCCTCATTTTCTTTAGTTTCATTTCCTTCATCATCCTTTGGCATGCCTTAAATAGTAGGTGAGTCCTTCAAAGTAACTTTCTCCATGTCTTCATGTAAAGAATCTATTTCTACAACATTCTTAACAAACATATTTGATTCCTCAAATTTTACATGTATTGATTCCTCAATAGTCAAAGATGACTTATTGAAGAGTCTATAAGCTTTACTAGTATTTGAGTAACCAACAAAAATTGCTTCATAAGACCTTGCATCAAATTTACCTAAGTTATCTTTTGTATTCAAAACAAAGCATTTGCATCCAAAAACTTTAAAGTATGAAACATTTGGCTTTCTAGAAAAGTAGATCTCAAAAGATGTTTTTGAAGTATATTTGCATAAGAAAACATGATTTGATATATAACACGATGTATTAACGGCCTTGGCCCATAGATAATGAGGGAGACCATATTCATTAATCATTGTCCTAGCCATCTCTTGTAATGTCCGATTTTTCCGCTCAACTACTCCATTTTGTTGTGGAGTTCTAGGACAAGATAATTCATGCTTAATTCCATGTTCTTCACAAAAAGTGGTAAAGGGTAGGTTAATGAATTCACCTCCTCTATCACTTCTTATTCTTAAAATTGAAGAATCTTTTTCCTTTTCAACTCTTTTCTTAAAGGCTTGAAAAGATGAAAAGGCTTGATTTTTGTGCTCTAAAAAGAAAACCCAAGTAAAACACGAAAAATCATCAACTAAAACAAATGCAAAACGATTCCCACTTAGACTTTTGGTTTGAGTAGGACCAAACAAATCCATATGGATCAACTCCAAGGGACGTGATGTCATGATATCCTTGATTGACTTGGAGGAGGACTTGGTTTGTTTCTCAAGTTGGCACGCGTCACAAACACGGTCCTTTTCAAAGTTCAAGCAAGGAATACCTTTCACCATTTCCTTATTGTTTAACCTAGATAGATGGTCAAAAGAAATGTGGCCTAATCCTCTATGCCACAACCAAGAGTCATCATCGAGGGCTTTCAAACAAGTAATATTGCAAGGACATATTAGACATATCAATCATGTAAACATTACTTTCACGAAAACCGAAAAATATACATGTATTAGATAGTCTATCAATAACTTTACAAACTAAATTATCAAAAATAACATCAAAACCTTTATCACAAAGTTGACTAACACTCAAGAGATTATGCTTGAGGCCATCAACTAAAACAACATTTTCTATTAAAGGGGATGTACCAAGTTTAACATTACCAATACCGATGATTTTTCCCTTGGCATCATCTCCAAAGGTGACGGTGCCACCTTCATGGTATCTTGATAGGGTTGCAAAGTTGTTGATATCCCAAGTCATGTGCCTTGAGCAACCACTATCAAGATACCACAACCCTTTACGTCGTTGGGCCTTGGAAAGTACCTACATCATTTAACAAATTCATTGACTTTGGTACCCAAATTTTCTTGGGTCCTTGAAAGTTAGTATTTCGAACCCAAACATTATGACGAGATGCATTCAGTCTATCATAGCAAAACTTAACTAAGTGATATTTACGACCACAATATGTGCATGAAAATACTTTCCCATACATGAATGCATGATGTGTACGTGGAGTGTGAGCATGTTTGGGGTGTTTGGCATGATGTAAATGTTGTGATTTATGAGCATGAGCATGAATAGCATGTGGTTGCTTCTTAGGGGCTTGTTTCTTAGGAAACATAGCCTCAAGTCTATTCTTATCAAATTCACACTTTTTCAAAACTACTCCTAATGAATCAATTTTCTCTTTTAGCATGGAAATCTCATTTTCATTAACTTGTGGAAACTTACCTTTACAAGAAATCTTATAGTTATCAAAATCGTTTTGTGTAGAAACTAAAGTGGAAAATAATTCATCTTTTTCTTTAGTAAGAGAGAAAACTTGGTGATTAAGAGATTCATTTTCCTTTTTCATTTTCAAATATTTTTTCTTAAGAAAATCATAGTTCTGTGAGAGTTCTTCAAATGCTTCTCCTAGTTCATCCATGGAAAGCTCACAATCAAAAGAAGTGTCGGGGGTTACCTTGCTTGTGCTTTCATTAGCCATGAAGCACATGTTGGCGGTGTCAACTTCCTCCTCGGATTCACTCTCGGAATCCCAAGTGACCTTTAAAGCTTTCTTCTTGTAAGGCTTCTTGGAGGTGGATGGCTTGACTTTATCCGGGCATTCCGCAACAATATGACCCGGTCTTTGGCAATTGAAGCAAATAATTTTCTTCTCTTCTTTACCTTGCCATCTTCTCCTATTTTGGAACTTTGCCTTGTTATACATCCTCCGAACGTTCTTAACAAGAAGTGAGAGCTCTTCATCATCTTCTTCTTCATCATCTTCGTCGGAGTATGTGGATTGACTCTTGAAGGCAATAGCTTTCTTCTTGGAGGGTGCCATTTCTTCTCTTGCTTTTCTTTCCATCTCATAGGTCTTGAGGTTCCCAATGAGACCTATAAGCTCTATCTCCTCCTTGTCATTGAGTTCCTTCAAGGTAGTGGCTTTGACTTCCCAAGAAGGAGGAAGAGCCCGGATGATCTTCCTTACTCTTTGGTCGTTGTCAATAGCATCACCTAGAGAAGAAAGTCCATTAGTAATCTTTGTAAATCTTGTAACCATATCATCTATGGTTTCATTTTCATTCATAGAAAAATTTTCATATTGGGAACGAAGAAGGTCTATTTTAGCCCTCTTAACTTGTGAAGTCCCCTCATGAGTGACAAGCAAGTGAGTCCAAATTTCATGTGCGAATTTGCAATGAATAACTCTAGAGATATCATCATCATTAAGTGCTTGAAGCAATGCATAATGTGCCCTAGCATTAGCATCAAATTCTTTTGTCTCTATTTCGGACCAAGTGGCCTCATCACCGGTGGGTGCACTAAATGGTTTGGTCACCGCCTTTGCAACCCGGCTTCCTAGAGATTGCAAAAATACGGTCATCTTAACTTTTCATATGGGAAAGTTAAGGCCATCAAACTTTGGTGGGGTCTTAATTCCTTCGGCCATTTTTACTAAGAGAATTAGTATGAAAAATGAATGTGGTGATTAGCAAATAAAGGATCTCTCTAAGGTTGTTAAGCCAAGAGCCTAGAGACCTAGCTCTGATACCAATTGAAAAACACCTAGAGGGGGGGTGAATAGGTGTAAACTCTAATCTAAAGATCTTTTTAAAACAAGTATGAATAAAGGATGCAGCGATCACTCAAAATAAGACTAGAAGCCGAATACCCGGTGAAGGGCTCTGAACTCCTTCCTCGTGATTCCTCTAGATAAGAGTTAGAGGTGTGTATTACAATCTTATTGTATGAGTAATGATCTACAATGTAGCAAGAAATGAATTGGAAGCAATAATGAAGTGCACACTACATATATCACAAGTTATAAATGAAAGGCAATAACACAAGCAAGAATTGAAGAGCAATAAAGAGCAATGAGAAAATCAATCACAAACACAAAGTATTTGTTTCGAGGTTCGAGCCACCGCTCTACTCCCCGCCTTCACCGCCGTGAAGGGTTTCCACTATCCACCGAGGAACTTTACAAGGTCTACCGAAGACCGGAGTACCGAACTCCACCAATACAATCCTCTACCGAAGAGGTATCTCAACAAGAAAGAACAAGTAGCCAAATGATCACCAAAAGGATCACAAACTTCTTACAAACTTCTCTTTATAACTTCCTTATAGAATGAGGAGGGAATTTTTGGCTCTAGAAGTGTAGTGAGAAAAACAAACTCAGTTGTAAATGAAAATTGCTTGCAAACACAACTGAAAAACAATAGCCAAGAAAGCACTACAGAATTGAGAGCTTTTGAAACTTTTTCTTTCTTTTGGAAACTTGAAAACTAGGTATATTTCTTATGTATTTGCAAGAGACCAATCCCCTCTATTTATAGGGAGAGGAGGGGATCAAAACATAATTAAATTAAGTTTATTTGGTCAAAAAAATAGTCCCCAAATTATCAGAAATATCTGCCACACAAAAAGGCAACAAAATCAGAAATCACAAAAAGGGAAAGAGCCGTTGGGGCAGCAGGGCCGGCTGTCGGTCGACCGGCAGCCCAATTGGCATATGGCCGTTGGACTCGGTCGACCGGCCGCAAGGGGAAAACTACATTTTGAACTGGCGGTCGACCGACCCGGTCGACCGACAAAAAACAGAGAGCAAGCTGTTTCAGGTCAGTCGACCGGTCGGTTGACCGACAGACGTGCACAAACGTGCACGTCCTGGACACATGGCGTGGTCGACCGGCCTGGCCTGGAATAGGTCCGGTCGACCGGCCCGGTCGACCGCCAGGCCTGAAAACAGATTTGAATAAGGAAATTTTCTGGACTTGGGAAAATTTTCAAAATAATTTGTAGGGATATATGGCTAAGTATCATTCTGTAAAGATAGATATACATGATATAAACAAGATATAAAATTTGTAAAAATTTGAATCATGTATAGAAATCAAAGCATGAACTTAAATCAAATACCAAAACTAAAAACTGTATTTTTAAAAATGTGTGTGTGTTCTTGAGCCAATTTACCACAACCTCAAACTTTAACAAACTAAGTCTTACATAGGTTCTAGGTAACTACAAAGTCTTCAAGTGGGCTCCTCCATATGTGATCTTGAAAATCTTGTATCTTGAACCCGAAATGAACCGACTTGAGTCAAAACAATCTTCCTTTAGGGAAGAACACTCCATGAATCCTTAGAATCCTGAAACACACTTAAACAATAAACATGATTAGTACAAATAACTATATATGTTTTGTAATCATCAAAACTCAATAAAACGGGTGATTGTAACCTTGGGCCAACATATGCTTCATATCTTAGACAAACTTATTTTGATATGCCTATTCATGTGTTTGGAGTTTTGTGTTTTAACAAAACTTGTTTTTGGAATTATTGTAAAAAACTATGATATATATCTTTATATGTATATTAGATTTTATCCATATACTATATGCCTCAAATGTTGTTTCATATCATGTTTTAGTATTTGTATGAGTTTTGGACAAATCGGATTTCCATTTGAAAAATCTAAGTTTTAGAAAATACAGTTTTTGCTTTTCGGCAAAATTTGTAAGTCACAAAAATGGTTCAAAAAGTTTGAAATATGTGTTGAAATTTTTCACACATGTTTGTATATCAAAGTATTATACTGAAACTATTTTTGTGAATTTTTAGAGAATTTATGGGATTTATTTGAGAATTAAAAACCCAATTTTTTAGTCCCTAAATTCTGTCTGCCAGGCTCTGGCGGTCGACCGACCGACCGGTCAACCGGACCAAGAGCCGGTCGATCGGAATGGTCGACCGGACGTGCACACAAACGTGCACGCAGCCAGCCCCTTGGCCGGTCGACCGAGCGGTCGACCGACTGAAGGCAACCCACTCGGGGGTTGCCCCGGTCGACCGGGCGGTCGATCGGCCAGAGAGTCGTTGCTCTCTGGTTAAGGGCCCGGTCGACCGGGGCGGTCGACCGGAAGGCTCAACGGTCAAAAATTTGACCGTTGGCCGGTCGACCGGCCGGTCGACCGGAAGGTCAAATCTGACCTTTCTGCCAGCCAACGGGCAGAATTTTCAATGGGCTATAAATACCCCATTTGAGAGAGGTTTTCTCCAAGAATTTTCAGAGCAAAAAATTTCCTACTTCTCTAGTGTTTTAACAGCAAGTTTTTCAAAAGATTTTGGGTTCAAAAGATTTATCCTTCTTGTTTTAAAGTGTTGGAAAATTCAAAGAAAAAGAGAGTATTTGGGAATTGGTTTTTGATCTCTAATTCTATATCTATCTAGTGATTTTTTCAAGTGTTTTTCTTTGTTATTTTCATTTCCAAACACTTTATTTTCTCACTTGAGCTTATCATATCTACCTATCTATTAGGATCTTTGTGTAAGTGAGAAAGAATTGGTTTGTGGTCTTTTGATCACTAAGTTGTAAACCCTCCTACTTTGTGTTATCCCTCTTGTGTAGAGGTTGATTTTGGAGTGGTGGTTAGCTCCCTCTAGTGAGAGGTGGAGATTGTTGGTTGGCTCCCTCTAGTGAGAGGTGGAGTTTGTTTGGAATCCCTCAAGTGTGAGGTGATTGATTTGTATTGGCTAAGTGCCTACCCCTCTTGTGTGAGGTGGTGTTTGTGTGGCTTTGTGCCTAGCCTCTGTGAGAGGTTGTATTCGGTTGATAGAGGAGTTGTGTACTCCCTTGTTGTATTGCCCCAAATCCTCAGTGGAGGTTCCCTGTGTGGGAGTCCTGTGTGGACAAAGTTAGTGAAAATCCTTCTGTGTGAAGGCGGGGACGTAGAGCTGTGTGCTCGAACCTCGAAACATATCCGTGTGTTAGAGATTGATCCATTGACTCTCTCACTCTCTCTCTTTACATTGTGCCTTGCATCATTTTATATTGCTTATTCATATTTTATATGCTTGGCTTGTTTGTGTATGCCTCACTTGTGCTTAACCACGAGAGCTTCATATAGTGCCTTAACTCTTATTCAGAGGAATTAAAAGGAGTTAGTCCAGAGCCCTTCACGGGAATTCGGCTACACTCGTTGGTTGCATTAAGTGTGTTGCAATTAAGTTTTTAATTTCAGCATTTAGTTCATTATATTAGCCGTACACCTATTCACCCCCCTCTAGGTGTACTTTCAATTGGTATCAGAGCCTACGCTCCTGATATTGGTTTAACCACCTGGGAGTGTGATCTTCGTTTTGCTAATCTACATTTGCATTTACACATTTATATTGTTTACACACACTCATGGATTGCTTGTCACCTCCCATGTTTGATGTCTCTAACATTGACATGTGAAAATTTAGGATGTCCATGTACTTGAAAACCCAAGGCTTGCATGTTTTCCTTGCCGCTACTAAGAAATCTTATCCTGGTAATAGCAAGCATATAGAGGCCAATGCACAAGCCCTTGAGGCACTTAGAAGCACGCTTAATAAAGAATATTTGTGCTTAGTTAGTTTTAACTGTAACTTTGCAGTGTGGAACACGTTGACCTCCTCCAAGCTTCAATTGCCAATCCAAACGGAGGATGAATCTAGTGGAGAATCCGAGCAACAATGCTACATGGTCCAAGGGAATGACTCCCTTGAGGTACTTTCGGACACTCAACTAGATAGTGCTAGCTATTCATTTGATGATCTTGATAGTATGGATGCCGATGCATTAAATGAAGAGTTATCTATTGTTTGTGAGAACCTCCTTGAAAAATATAAAGTTTTGAAAAGAAAACTTGTAAGTTAACAAAAGAAAATAAGGATTTGTTTTCAAAACTTGAATTGGCTTTACAAGAGAAGGTTGAGATTTCAAATAAGTGTGTCTCTTTGAAACCCAACTTGAACTTGTTTTAAATGAAAACAAGATTTTGAAAAACAAAATGATTGCAATGAAGTTTTGAAGAAAAATTAGTCTTTAGCTTCAAAACTTGATTTTGTTTTAAAAGAGAATGATTCCTTGAAAATAAAATTGCTTCTATTTCAAAGGAATTGGAAATGGTTTCTAAAAAGAATATTTCTTTACAAAATGATTTGTCTACACATGTTTGCCATGCTAGTGTAGTTTCACCATCTAACTCACCTATTGCATGCCACACTTCTTCTATAATTGAAAATGATATAAATTTGTTAAAGAAGAATATGGATTGTTTGGGCTCCACTTTGAGCCAATGTGCCATTAACCATACACGTTTGGAATCCTTGTTTCGAAAGAAACAAGTTCCTTCTATGCATGCACACCATACACGGCATACACATGCTTCGCACGTTCATGCACATAACACGATGTATGCTCATGTGTACACTTGTACACATTGTGGACGTAAGGGCCACCTTGCTAAATTTTACTATGATAAGATACATAATGTAAATTTAGCAACTAAGTTTGTTTGGGTTAGGAAAGAAATTAACCCCCATGGACCCAAAAGAGTATGGGTACCAAAGACCACCCCTATTGTATTTGATATAGGTGTGGGCTCTCGCATGACTTGAGAGTAATGATACCTTGAGGTAGATGCGTTCCGACCTTTATGAGGACTATTTGGATGCATCACTTTCAAGGGGTGTTTGGTGGGAGGACCATCTCGGTTTGGAGATAAGGAGATGTACCATCATGGTTTTGCTAACGATCTCTTACTCCTCATTTATTGTTTACATGCATTTCATATCATTATTTTTAGCATGTTTTGATGTTTCATGATTAATATGTTATATGCCATGATATTTAGATTAGTGATATACATGTTTAGTTATTTGAGACACCCATGTTTAATATAGATTTATATCTTTTGTGTTCTCACATTTGTTTTAACTAATGTGTATGTCCTAGATCTATGCATGTGCATGTACATAATGATCATATGTATGTTTATGAGTTTTTGTTTGATTTCTATGCTTCATGTTTTAATTACATATTTAGATGTTAGTTTTCATTAAAACTTGGATATATACTTGTACAACTAATGAGCCACAAATAGATTATTACATGTTTGTGCTTGAACGCTCATTTGTACTCATTAGATGTACTAGTATAACCTAGTTTTGATGATCCATGCATTTGACTTGTATTCCCATTTTATACATGTTTTCATATTTATATGTTTAACTTTATGTATATTTCTATTTTGTCTAAACTATTGTCTATACATATACATCCTTTGAGCCACTTGCCTTCATGCATATACTTTTGTGGACTGTTTTATATTTGGATATGTATGTATACTTTGGTTTGTACAAGACATACATATGCCTTGAAGATTAAATCGTTTTGATGATTTTCATGTCTTAAGGAATTTCATATTGAGCTAAATTGTCTATTTTCATGACTATGTTTTTCACACAAAACTTGTACACTCACATTATTTGAGGTTTCTCATGATTTTGTTTTCATGAGTCCTATACGAGCTTTATATCTTTTGAGTATCAATTGTTGAGTGATTTTCATGTTTCATGAAATTATTTTATTTTATTCCTTGCTTGAAGGATTTCGTACTAGTTTACAAATTTTCATATAATTAGTTCGTATTCTTCATTTTGGAAGAGTTTTCAATTATGCTAAACTATTTTCAAACCTATTTTTTGAAAACCCTTTCCATTCAAGGGCGGTTGGTTGGGCGACCATACCTTGTATGCTTAATATTGAAATTTTTTTAAACATGTGCATGAAATGGGTGGAAAGTAATATAAGTTATACACTTAATCTTATTTATTTTCAATTGGTATCATTGGATTTTTTCAATTGGTATCACTATTGACATTCTTTTTGTATACTCATATATGTTTTTTATATGTATGCTTTCACTTCAAATAGTATCAATTTCGATTGGTATTTAATTTTCATACATATATATATGTTTTATTTGTGCCTACTATATCTCTATATCTTTGAGCACGAATTTTGGTTATGCTAAGCTTGATTTCTTAAATGACTATTTTATTTCAATTGATTATGTTTCAATTGGTATCATATACAAGCTTATGCATCATTTTGTTTGGTATTTCAAAAAGGGGAAGAAAATTCATTTTTCTACTTTCAATTGGTATTTCACCTTCCAATTATTCGATATTCTACTCCCACACTTTATGTTTAAAAAAATGATTAAAAAAAAGGATATTGATTATTTTGGTATCATATGCTTTTAATGAAAAATTACTTTCAATTGGTACTAATCTTTTCAAATTGGTATCAAGATTACCTATAAGTTTTACTTTCAATTGGTATTTTTTATTGATATCAAAATTGTTGGTTGAATTGCTCAAAATGATTTATTTCCTTGTATTTAATTGGTATTTACTTACAATTGGTATCAATTGGTATTAAATTTATATAAAAACATTTGTTTTATGTACAACATTATGAACTTTCAATTGGTATATTTCATTGATATCATGATGCACTCAATTGATATATTTTTTTTCAAAATTGGTATCATAATGTTTTGTTTTGATTTCACCCCTTATTGATATTTTTTTGTTTAAGACAAAAAGGGGAGAATATTGATTTCTTTGACCCCTTTGTTGATGATTGACAAAAAGGGGGAGAAAGATATCGAGTTTATATATGCATATTTTTGCTTTTGCATATATTGAGTTTATGAGAAAATGATTTTGCGAGTTTTAAAAAAAAAGGGGAAGAAGGTTTTTGAAACATATGTTTGTGTTATGCATGTTCTCTCTCCAAGTTGTTGCATACATTTGTTTATGCATATTCATGTTTAATATTCATTGAATATCTTATTTTTATTGCTATGCATGAGTTAAGGGGGAGCTTCTTTGAAGCTTAACTTTAATCCATGCATATATAACTCCATGAGTTTTGTCATCATCAAAAAAGGGGGATTGTTGGCCCAGAGGCCTTCCACTCTAGTTTTGATGATGATTAACTCATATAGTTATGTTTACTAATAATCTTGTGATGTTTAGTTTCAGATAATTAACCAAGATATTAGTAGATGATTAGCTTCAACAAAGTGTTTTGGAGTTTTCACATGGTGATTCAAGAGCCCGAGCGTCAAAGTTCATACTCTAGCACTCGTTGGAGTCAAGCTCGGTGGATCACGTTTGGATCGAGTCTACTTGGAGACGGAGTTCTACAAGAAGACTTCGTTACATAGTTTAGTTTATATTTTAGATCCATTGTTAAAGACTAGATAGTGTGATATGCTCAAGTTCACAACACACACACACTTGTTTCTAGTTTCATGTTTATTGGTTTTCGGTTTTGGTTTAACCGATCTTGGTTTTCATGAATAGATAGAATCAAAACAAGTTTACATGGTTTAATGTATATTACATTTGTTCTATATACATGTATGCTTCATATCTTAGACAAACTTATTTTGATATGCCTATTCATGTGTTTGGAGTTTTGTGTTTTAACAAAACTTATTTTTGGAATTATTGTCAAAATTATGATATATATCTTTATATGTATATTGGATTTTATCCATATGCTATATGCCTCAAATGTTGTTTCATATCATGTTTTTGTATTTGGATGAGTTTGGACAAATCGGATTTCCATTTGAAAAATTCAAGTTTTAGAAAATACAGTTTTTGGTTTTCGGCAAAATTTGTAAGTCACAAAAATGGTTCAAAAAGTTTGAAATATATGTTGAAATTTTTCACACATGTTTGTATATCAAAGTATTATACTAAAACTATTTTTGTGGATTTTTAGAGAATTTATGGGATTTATTTGAGAATTAAAAATCCAGTTTTTCAGTCCCTAAATTCTGTCTGCCAGGCTCTGGCGGTTGACCGGAAAAGTCGACCGGACGTACACACAAATGTGCATGCAGCCAACCCCTGGGCCGGTCGACCGAGTGGTCGACCGACTGAAGGCAACCCGCTCTCGGGTTGCCCCAGTCAACCGGGCGGTCGACCGACCAGAGAGCCGTTGCTCTCTGGTTCAGGGCCCGGTCGACCGGGCGGTCGACCGGAAGGCTCAACGGTCAAAAATTTGACCGTTGGCCGGTTGACCGAAAGGTCAAATCTAACCTTTCTGCCAGCCAACGGGCAGAATTTTCTATGGGCTATAAATACCCCATTTGAGAGAGGTTTTCTCCAAGAATTTTCAGAGCAAAAATTTCCTACTTCTCTAGTGTTTTAACAACAAGTTTTTCAAAAGATTTTTGGGTTCAAAAGATTTATCCTTCTTGTTTTAAAGTGTTGGAAAATTTAAGAAAAAGAGAGTATTTGAGAATTGGTTTTTGATCTCTAATTCTATATCTATCTAGTGATTTTCCCAAATGTTTTTCTTTATTGTTTTCATTTCCAAACACTTTATTTTCTCACTTGAGCTTATCATATCTACCTATCTATTAGGATCTTTGTGTAAGTGAGAAAGAATTGGTTTGTGGTCTTTTGATCACTAAGTTGTAAACCCTCCTACTTTGTGTTATCCCTCTTGTGTAGAGGTTGATTTTGGAGCGGTGGTTAGCTCCCTCTAGTGAGAGGTGGAGATTGTTGGTTAGCTCCCTCTAGTGAGAGGTGGGGATTGTTGGTTGGCTCCCTCAAGTGAGAGGTGGAGTTTGTTTGGAATCCTCAAGTGTGAGGTGATTGATTTGTATTGGCTAAGTGCCTACCCCTCTTGTGTGAGGTGGTGTTTGTGTGGCTTTGTGCCTAGCCTCTGTGAGAGGTTGTATTCGGTTGAGAGAGGAGTTGTGTACTCCCTTGTTGTATTGCCCCAAATCCTCAGTGAAGGTTCCCTGTGTGGGAGTCCTGTGTGGACAAAGTTAGTGGAAATCCTTCTGTGTGAAGGCGGGAACCGTAGAGCTGTGTGCTCGAACCTCGAAACATATCGTATGTTAGCGATTGATCCATTGACTCTCTCACTCTCTCTCTCTTTACATTGTGCCTTGCATCATTTTATATTGCTCATTCATATTTTATATGCTTGGCTTGTTTGTGTGTGCCTCACTTGTGCTTAACCACGAGAGCTTCATATAGCGCCTCAACTCTTATTCAGAGGAATCAAGAGGAGTTAGTCCAGAGCCCTGTTGGCCCAAAGGCTTTCCACCCTAGTTTTGATGATGATTAACTCATGTAGTTATGTTTACTAATAATCTTGTATTGTTCAAGTTTTAGATCATTAACCAAGATATTAGTTTGGTGTTAGCTTCAACAAGAGGTGTTTGGAAGCTTATCATGGTGATTCCGGTGCCAAAGCTTAAAGATCATACCTTTGCACTCGGTGGATCGCGTTTGGGAGCAAGTCTACTTGAAGATGGAAGATCGTCAAGAGACTTAGGTATCCTAGTTTAGACTATGAGTTTTTAGATCCATTTGTAAAGATTAGTATAGTTGATATGCTCAAGTACACATACACACACATTTCATGATTTGGATTTTGGTTTTCATGAATAGTTTGATCAAAACAAGTTTACTTTACTTCTATGTATATAGATATGTTCTAGATATACATACATGGTTTAAACGTGCTAAACAAACTTATTTTGATATCCCTATTTATGTGTTGAAAAACCAAGTTTGATAAAAATACAAGTTTTGGTTTTTGATAAAATTGGCAAGACACAAAAATGAATTGATATGTTGATATATGTCTTGAAATTTTTATCACTTGTTTATGTTTCAATACAAAAAGATAAAACAAGTTTTATAGAATTTTTGAAGTGTTAAAAAATTTCTAGAAAATATTTCTAACTGTTTTTCTGACCCATAAATCTGTTCCAGGCTTCAACCAGTCGACTACTAACCTGATTAGTCGACTTGGCTGAAGTCCGGTCGACCGGGCCGGTCGACCGGACGTGCACAGATCTGTGCACGTTTGGCAGACTTGGGACGGTCGACCGTACCGGTCGACCGGGCCGAGAGCTCTGCTCTCTGTTTTGCTTGGGTCGACCGGACGGTCGACCGCTGCAGAGAGCTCTGCTCTCTGTTAGTTTGGGTCGACCGGCGGTCGACCGGTAGCTCCAACGGGTCAAAATATGACCGTTGGACGGTCGACCGGCCGGTCGACCGTTGCTGTCAGAGCTGCCAGCTCAGCTCTAACGGCTAGTTTCTGTTTTGGCCTATATAAAGCCCATCTCTTTAGGATTTTGGTTAAGGTTTTTAAGGAGAAAAATTTCTGTGTTTCTCTAGTGTTTAAACAAGTTTTCAAAATAGTTTTTGTGCTAAAGGATTTTAATCTTTATTGTTTTGAGTTTTTGGAAAATCAAAGAAAACTAGGTTTGGGATTTTGATTTGATCTTTCACTTTCTATCTTTTACAAGAGATTTCCCAAGTAGTTTTTCTTTGTTGCTTGTTTCCAAAAACACCTAGTTTCCACACTTGAGCTATCACCTATCCTAATCTATTAGGATCTTGTTTTTGTGGAAAAAGAAAAGAGAAAAGAAAGAGAGATTGAGTTTGTGGTTTTTGGAACCACTTGTTGTAAACACCCTTATTATTGTTGTATCCCTCTTAGGTAGAGGTGATCGGGTGATTGGTTTGTATCCCTCAAGTGTGAGGTGATTGAGATTGGTTGTGAGCCTCTTCGGTAGAGGTGTTGTTGTTGGTCGTTGTATTTGGCTACGGGCCTACCCTCGGTTGTGAGGTGGTTGTTTGAGATAGGAGTTTGGTACTCCTAGTGTTGTAACAAATCCTCTTCGGTAGAGGTTCCCTCGGTGGGAGATAGTGGATTGAAAATCCTACACGGTGGTGTAGGCGGGGATGTAGAGCAAGGTGCTCGAACCTCGTAACATATCTTGGTCTTTGCGATTGATCCATTGTCTCTCTAACTCTCTCTCATTTATATTGTGCAAAGCATCATACTTCATTCATATCATATTTGCTTGTGTTGAGCATAATTCATCTTGTCACATTTATTTGCTTGTGTTGTGCCTTGCATAATCCATATTGCTATATCCTTGATTGCTTGGCTTGATTGTGTGTGCACATTGCTTGGATTGCTTGTGTGTGTGTGCCTAACTTATACTCATCCAACAAGAGCTTCACATAGCACCTCAACCCATTTCAAGGGGAATCAAGGGGAGTTAGTTCAGAGCCTCGCAAGGGAAATTCGGCTACACTTGTTGTATTGTATTAGTTTGTGCATAATTTGCATTAGCTTCCGCATTTAGCGCACTTAGTTTTGCATTTAGTCTTAGATTAGCATTTACACCTATTCACCCCCCCTCTAGGTGTCTTTTTCAATTGGTATCAGAGCTAGTGCTCCTGATACTTAGGCTTAACATCCTAGGAGTGAGATCCATTTGCTTGCTAATCTATTGTTTGCATTTGCTTGTTTGCACACATTTAGTTTACCATGGCCTTCATGACCCCACCTATGTATGACCCTTCCAACATTCATGTTTGGAAGATTAGGATGATCGTTTATTTACAAACCTAGGTCATAAAGTTTATCTTGCTATTACCAAGGAATCCTTCCTTAGTGATCGCAATCATATAGGGGCCAATGCACAAGCCCTAGAGGCCATTAGAAGCACTTTATTTAAAGATTATCTTTTATGTGTTTCTAACTTTGATTCCGCTTTTGTAGTGTGGAATAAATTGACAACAACCACCACCTCGGAGCTTCAAGTGCAAATTCAAGAAGAGGAATCTAGTGGAGAATCCGAACCACAACAATGCTATATGGTCCAAGGGAATGACTCCCTTGAGGTACAATCGGAACTTCAACTAGATAGTGATGATGCTAGTTCTTCATGTGATGATAATATTGATCCCCATGCTTTAAATGAAGAACTATCTATTGTGTGTGAAAAATGCTTGAGAAATATAAGATTTTGCAAAAGAAAAGTCTAGGTCTTGAAAAAGAAAATAAGAGTTTGCATGCTAGACTTAACAATATTTTGC